>VYZM01023213.1:2227-31839 GCA_013398915.1 Dromas ardeola
TTTAACAATTCTTAACATGAAGTAGTGATTCTAACTCCTCAGATCCCTCATTCCACTTCTAAGGGTATTGTTGTTTCTTTCAGTAGTCACAGAAGCTGTATCATCTGTTTCTGCCCTTTATTTCACTCTTTCTTTTCTAAATTCAGTGTTACAACTCTGGAATAATAGCAGAACAATAGCAAACTATGAATTTTTCAAAATGGACATGTTTGCTAGGAGAGTTTCTTAAAAGGGTGCAATTGCCTGGTATTCCCTAGAAACAAAGCAGCATCAAGTCCAGCAGGAAATCATGTTTAACTGGTCATTTTCAGAATTTCGCACCATCACAAAACCAAAGTATGGGCTTAATCTAGCTCCAGTGCAAGAAGATCTGATTATATTTCATTGCTTTGTCTTCCTTTTTTTTCCCTCTCTAATTTCTTTCACACTGTTTCTGCCATTTCTGGAGGTGGCTAGGCTAATTTTTGTCACTTTTACAAAGCTGTATTAAAAAACTAGAACCACAGCTGAAGCAATCAGTATTTGTTTCTAGCATGATACCACAGGACCTGTTTCCACAGACATATTTGCAAAGCAGAAAAGTACTTCTGAATTTTACTCCCTGCCTCCCTGTTTTGTTTTGTTCTGGTTTGGTTTGGTTTATTTCTCTTCAAGGTTCCCTGGCAGTATTTTCAATGACAATTTTAAGATTCTTTTTTAATAGATTTTCTCTTTGAATTTCTTGACCCATATCCTCCTTGCAACTATCATGCAGACTAAAGTATTTTGTAGACGTACAAGATAAGTTTTCAAGATAAGAGGTGCTGTGAGCCTGTCAGTCAATGGCAAAAGTAAACTTTTAAAGAGCTTTTTGTAACTTATTTTATTCTTTCAAGCTATGGAGGACTTATCCACCAGAGACTGTTAGAGATGCAAGTTGTTCAGTAGCTACAGGGATGTTTATTTCAAATGCCAGTTTTATTTGGCTTCTCATCTTCATAGATAAATCCTCAGAAAACAGTTGTAAATTGGTTGTTCAAGCTGTGAGGTGGAGTGCGTAAATTAAATTTAAAACAGCAAGAAAGGCTGCAAGAAAACAGAAGAGGATGACAGAATTTGACCTGAATTCATTAATATTATTAAATATCATAACAAATTACGGCAAAATTTGATTTATAACAGTATTTGTTATTGACCAAGAGTAGATCTTACACTGCTGACTGTGGGATCCTACCCCACTTGAATTTTACTAACTCTCGCTTCAGTAACATTTGAATTATTTTCCTCTTGAGCTAAACGCAAATGAAAGCAGTGGTACAAATGTCAGCACTAATACTACAACCCCAATACACCAGAACAGGATATATAGTACTATCTACTGTGAGGGAAACCCCACCAACTAATAAGTGCTAGAGTTGTGACTGCTATCAAACCAAACGAGATTTTTCATGAGTAGAACTTTCTCTGTGTCAACAGTGCCATATTACACTATAACTGTCTTCTACCACATCTCATGCAAATCTCATGAGTATTTGTAAAACATACATTTTTAAACTTCCTGAATGCCAAATTACTGAAAACTGATAAAGCAAATTTATTTCCCTATGCTTTTGGAATTCTAATGACTGAGAAGAAATTTAGTGCCTCTGTAGAGTGACTTATTTTTTCTTCTGACTTTTTTTTAACATAGAGACTATAGATTTTCAGTTGTCTGTAAAACTTCAGGTTTAAAACCACTTGTGTTATAATGACTAGCTTTGTGCAAAATGCATAACAGTGCATCACAGCTGAATCCAAATTTTTGTGCTTATCACTAGCAGAATTATAAGAAAACTCCTATTGGTGTACCGTCTAATTGAAAAATTTAAAACTTGAGAGAGGACTCACTGAAAAAAATTATGTGGTCAAAGCTCTTAAGGTTGGGTATATAGTAACCTTAAATTAATCTCAAACAGTAATTTCAGGATAGGGATTAATGGCTTCCCTATAATAGCAGGCAAACCATGCTATTTTTAACTGAATTTCCTTGGAGTTCTCTATGTCTATAAATCTTGAACTAAAAATGACACTTGTTTTGTGAACCTAGAATCTTGAGCATTATCTTAAGAGACAAAAATTAATTCTGATAAAGTTTGTGATCGAAAGAAGAACCAGTTCATACAGGTCTGATAATACTTTCTCTACAAACAGATCACTTGAGCAGTAATTGTGTCTGTAAGGGGAGAAAGAAAGCCAAGAAAAGCCTAAAGACCTTGATTTGACTTACCTGCTAGATAAATGCTGAGTTTGGCCCTGTCGACACTCATAACTCTCTGGGATCCCCAGGTGTAGCACTTTTATGTTGAAAGCTGACTTAACTTTAAATAGAAACTGAACAGAGTTTTGAGGATCACAATAATGACATTCAAGTCTGAGGGCATCTTAAACTAATGCACAATTCTGTATAGGAAAAAAAAAAAGATATAAAGGAATATGCTAGCTGCTCTACAGTAAGGATGCCTGTACTCTTCTCTCCCTATGTAATGAGAGTAATATGTAATTATTTTCTTTATATTATTTTATTATAATTATAAAAAATATAATTAAAAACAGAGTAAAAGTAACATGTCCTTGTCGTAACATGTCCTTGTCATAATTAGGTGTAAGATACTATCATAATCAGCTTCTTTAGATGTTCTAAGAAAAAGTATGATTGTGCTTAAAATATACTAAACTCCTGTTTATTCTTCTTACTCTGAAACAATCTTCAAATAAACTGCAGATATCAAAATTATCCTCACTGTTCCAAATGGCAATTACAATTGACTCTTCTGTTGGTTATGTGTCAACCATGGAAATGCCTAATGCATTTGTCATAAATACATATTTTTATTCTGAATCTCAGATCAGGTGAAATCTTTGATCCTGGAAATTTCCTAGATCAAGAAACAATCCTTTTTTAGTCTTAGTGATTATGATGAAAATTGTAACTGTTCTCTTTTAAATTTAGAAAAAAAATAAAATCTGCATTTTTCACAGTAACTAATTCAATACACAAACAAAAATTCAATGCTTCACCATTTCTTTAGCCTTCCTCGCACAACAATACCAATAATTCTGTTCTTTAAAATATTTAATATATTCTCCCTCCTACTGAAATGTAGTATTGAAATATAGTACTCAAATGAAACAGCTGAAGATGAGAAGAGTTGTAAAGAAAAGACAAGACAGAGAACAAGATAGACAACAGCTTGAGAGGAGATGGAAAACTACAGGACAGAGTAGACTCTTGGATGGAAGAAAACTCTTTTAAGTGTAATGAAAGGTCATCCCCTTAATCGTATTCCCTCAAAACCTTTTTAGTATCATCTCAGTTGTTCTTCTTCTCATACCCCTAGATTCTAAAAAGTATTTTGATGACAAATTTTAGTTTGCTATTCTAAACACAATAACATAATGGAATGGCAAAATTCTATTTTGTCTGTGTTCCTGAGAAGTCTTGAGTCCATTCTGCTTTCTATATTCACATACATGCTACTTCCACTTTGAATAGTGGCTCAGATGTGTCTCATAAAAACTCTCTTTCGCATATCAAATTTCAGCCAAGAGGTGAATTGACTTTAATGAATAGAATAATTCATTTGGACAGAAAGCACTTACTATTTTTACCTGCTATATTCATTCCTTTTACTTTTTCTTCATAAGTATTAAAGATACATAGCTCAAAAATTTGTGGGGAGTTGTTGTAAACTTCATGATTTTATACTAACTGAAATCCTTTGTGATTAAATGACTAATTCTGGGTCCAAACCTGCAAGAATCCTATACTGCATTCTGTCTCTCACTATAAGGTATTGCACATTTTACTGGCAAACATACCATAAAGTTTCATTTTAGTTCCATATACAACATTCTTCAGTGTGTTAGTCTGTGCGTTGTTATGTTTTCCCCTAAGAATTTGAACACTCTGTCGAGCCATGAAAGTACATAAGCATTGTCTCATCTCCTTTAGAACTGAATCACCAAAACAAACAAAACCCCAAGATGAAAAGAAAACTTTCTCAGCTTGAAGGAACTAAAAGATCCTTTAAAAATCTTCTCACTTGCCTTTGTGACCCACAATGTGTCTGATTTCTGTAAGAATATTGGGGAAAAAATAGCAAAATGCATAGACACTAATAGTGGAAAGTGGCATTCAGGAAACAGTTCTGGAATTTTGATTTCAGATTGGAGTTCAATGTAAGAAAGATCTTCAGGACAAGGCCCTAAAGGAACCTTTTCTGTCTAGTTCATTACACTCTTTATTAAAACCTGTAATGGATTTATGATAACCTCGATAAAGACATTGCATAATTTAGGAATAAGCATATCTGCTTACATAAAGTTGAGCCCAGGAAGTTCTTGTTCCCTTGTACACCTGACAGTGCTGTAGGATTATTGCTTAATTAGTAGTTTAGCCTTGGCAGTGAAGGTGCATTTGAAATTATATTGAAATTCAAAAGCTGCCATTTATCCTGGCTATGTGCCATCACTGCAGCTGTCATTGGAAGTCTATTTATCCTGGGTTTTGTAGTGGTCCTGTTGGAATAAACACTACTGAAAATAAATAAATAAATAGATAGATAAATAAATAGTAATAATAATAGAAGTGTGAAATAGCTGCAAGAATATTGGTAACTAATGTTTCAGGACCCTTGAAATTAAGGGAAGCTAAGCAATATGCAGCACTGGAGATGGGCTTCTGAAGTGGGAGCAAGCTCATGTCCTGATATCCCTGAATGCTAGCCCTTGGGTATCACCTGCTGGAAAATCATCCTAGATGCATGGATATTTGCAAATGAGTTCACTCTGTCTTTGAAATTGTAGTCCTGCAGAAATAAAACGTTCAGTACTAGTGGAGTCAGAAGAAAATAGAACAGAATCTATAGGCTAGGATAGGGGCTAACTGGTTTTCAGCGCTCAAGATTTCTTTTCTTTCCAGTTGGAAATTTAAACATGCTGATAGCATGTCACAATCTAAAAGGAGGAGAAGGAACTTCTGCGCAAGGCAATCATATGCTGGAAGTATAAGGCATTGAGTAAATTGACACCTGAGAGCTGTGACTTCTCAGACAGCCCAAGGTAACGGTGATGATGATTCTATATGACTTGCTGGTATGACTTTAACAGACCATGAATGCTGAACAAATTAGTTAATTCAGTAGCTTGGTTAAAAAATATCTCGTAACGTAGCAGAAGAATCCACAAAGGTGTTCTTTCAATACAAGGGAAGCACTTTGTAAAAACACAAACCTTGCAATGACAGAATTCCTCTAGCAACCTAGTATTTTAAATTCCTCCACCAGGCGTGTCATTCAGCTCAAATCAGAGAACTGCAGGTGCTGAAGCCATGTCAGGATTTACGTTGAGATTTGTTAGTTAATATCCATATGCCACAAACCAGTGCTTCTGACAATGTTTTCATACTACTTTTAGGAGAAAGGAAGATGATTCTTATTAGCCTATCTTTCTGATATTGTCCATGGCAGCCATGGCAGCCATACTTAGCATGAACCTCTTTAAGTTTTTATTTCATAAGAATATGTTCAGATACAAAATTGTTTGCATGTTCAAGTATACTATCTGCAGCTTGTGTTGTTTTCAGATTTATAAATGTTAGATGTTGTTTACTCAGAGCACTAGATGTAATGGAAAATGTTTGAATCAAGGAAAATTTATTGTTAAAGATGGTCCAACTTAAACCTAAAAGCACTCACTTGTGACTTTAAAGTTCTATATTACGACCACATATTTCAGGTTGAAAAAAATTTGTAACAGACTGAACACTCAGCAAGCTATTTAATTTAGTAACTTAAGTCCACTTGTTATACATTACCTCAAAAAGCTTTGTATAAGTGTTTGTCTGATAAAAAAGAAATGTTTAATGCAATGAGAATATATTTCCAGCTTGATTAACACATCTCATAAACCTTAAAACAAATTAATCTAGAGTGCCTAAAGTTCTGTCTCTGGATGTTCCCCAAAAAACTTCAATTACTGTACAACTGGGACAAAGTTGTTAACAAGCTTTTATGTTTGAAGTGCAAATTAAGTAGAATTTAAGAGTTAATGTCCAAAGTAGTGTCAATGTTCTGCCTCCTGCAAATGCTAAAGTACTTGACAAACCTAAGTTTTACTCAGAAACATTAAATCATGCACCTAAAGCTTCATTTTGCACAAGACTACATATACTGGCATGTTGAGTGAGCCTTGAAAGTGGTCTGCTACCTTACTTTTGAGGCTGTTTGGGTATAAAAAAGCCTGCCGACATCCAAATTTAAGCTTCTTTCTCCTGAGCTTCTTTATACATTTAATCATAGGATCATAAAAACAGGGCAGGATAGGATTACAGGAGGTCAGCAATTTTATGCCAGGATCAACTCTAATAAAACCATTCTTGACAGGTATTTACTGAAGATGTATTTAAAAACCTCCAGTTATGTAAATTTAGCAGCTATGTAGGCAATGTGTCATTTGGAAATAGTCCCAGTTTTGCTCCAGTGTACTGGTCCTCAATTCATCTTCTCTGCGATCTCAGAGCATTTCCAAGATCCCTTCTGGAATGCAGTTCCCTTAGGAGGAGAGATGACTAGGGCTTTCCCTAGCAAAGACTGTATGACTGCTTCACAAGTTGGTTCTCTACAGAAACCTCTCCAACAACCAGCATACACTGGATCATGCCAAGTCTTCCTCCTTCAGGCCATGCTGACCCTCCAACAGCACAAGTACACTCAGAATATGCATTTTGTTGTTGTTGTTGTTGTACTTGTATGCTGGCACTTTGGTATCTTGCCTTAGAAACATAAACTTCGTTGTATGTGAGACAACCAAAAGAATAAGGTTATCTTGGCCACATTATGAAGAATGTCACTTAAAAAACTCAAGACATTTTAAGTATTGCAAAATGTTTCATCTCAAAGAAGGCTCCAGAGGGCTGAGAAAGCATCTGTTGCAATGTGCTTTGAGCAACTCCAAACCGAGCCTGGGGAGAAGGGATGAAGTAAAAACTGTATGATTCTTCCTGTCCACCTAAAGGGATATTGTAGGACAGCTTCCCACTGAGGGATTTCAATGCCTCCTTAATTGCTATATAACATTAAATCCTCCCTCCCTCCCCCAAAACATTAAGGACTTTGGTGAAATCTTCCACAGTCATGCAATGAGCAGGAGCAAACAAGTATGATGTGTACCCGGAGACAAATAGGTACAAACACCTTAGTGGTATCAAAACAGATTGCACTCTAAGCAGTGTGTCATGTGGACAAATCTAGACTGCTAACGGATGTTAGGTAAGAGAAATAAATACATGGGCCTCTGTGGGTCTACTAGAAAGGAAACAGGGACCATTCCTTGAATCATGTGATTAGAACAGTATACATGTAGCCAATCTAATTCAATACTTTATTATTCTATCAAATACTTTTTTTTTTTTTTTACTCTAAATCCACTGCTTATTGCTAGCCAGTTTATTATTATTTTCTTTGGTTGAAAACTTACAATGTATATGAAAACATATTTTTTTCTTTACTTGCGTTTCCCCAAGTTCTATCACCCCAACTCTATCCAGCTGTTAGCCCCATTAAGCGTTGATGTACAAACCTTGCAGCTTTAAGACAGACAACACTGCAGTATAAATTGTGAAGAAAATTAGGTCCCCTGGGTTTTTGTCTCTTGATTATCCACACTGCTTAATTTTTAATTTACTCAAAATCGCTCTTCTTAGGGAAACCTCTAGCTCTAAGACAAACCTGGATGCAATTCTGCTGGATAGTTCACACCAGAGGCTACTGGTGTAGCCCAGTTTCCCAAAAGGGAAACTGGAAGACTACATCATACTGATTTCTGCCTGCTGTAGATAATCCTACAGTCTTATCTCAGCAAACTGTGCACCCTGCAACTTCCCCATAATGTTCTGATGTCATACCACAGGACACACTACACGCACCTTGAATTTAATAATGTAAAACCACTATTTCACTTATCCTCACATTGTTTGAGAAACTTTTTACTGGGAAAAAATCCCATTATGCTCATGTAAGCAAAACATGAATTAGGTCCTAGTGCTACGAAGATACTACGTGGAGGCAAGAGGGGACCTAAAGCCAAGTTCTATGCAGTGTAGACGCAGATACTCTGCCATTGGGTGTCTCCCTGGAAAAATACAGGCATGAGCCATTCTGCAGCACTAAGCTTGGGAGCAAGAGGCTGCTCCTTGGGTATCTATTCAGCAGCATAGATGAAGCTAGTAGAACTGGAATGTCAACATTTATAATGCATGTATTTCAACTATTCTACAGAATGATTTTTTTTCAGTCATAGATCACAATAACAATGATAATAATAATAATAACAAAGTAATAATAATTTACATGCAATAATGATAATAATGATTTACATACAGTAAAACTATGTAGTAACAGTGGTGATTCTCTTTGCCAGTGGATTTTTTTTCCTGTTAGGTAGATTCTATGTTGCTGATAAAACAATTAACAAAATGCTATCATTACTTTTGTTTCTAACCTTTATGTAGGGTTCTTCAAAACTAATGGTGTTATTTACTGGGCTTTGTATAGGCCTATCTTACCCTGCATTTCATGAGAAAGTGAAGAAGAAACTGCTACCCAGTGACAAAATACTCAACCTGACACTACAGTAGCTTCACATTAGAAAAGGGAAACAATTACAAATTTAACTAAGTGACAGGGCAAAACCAAGCTAATAGCAGTCGTCTGTGAAACCAGCATGTCTTCCCACTTTAATGGAATTTCACGAACTTTGGAGAGGAGGAGCAAAATTGCTATTCAACCAGGAGTACTACAAGTAACGAAATTCAAAACATTTACATGTTTGTTCCACAAAGCAATTTCAAAGATCTCCTAGAAAGGTAAACAGGCAAAAAGAAATCATGCACAAACAATAATATAATAGTTCACATCAGACAAACCTGTTCATATCACGAAGTCTTTCCTTCAAGTTTAAATAATGGTTAATTGCCGATGTCTGAACAATAAAACTAAGCAATTAGTTTTATTAGAAGTGATTAAGAAATCAGCTTTACCAACATAAAGGTAAATCACAGAATGTATCACTGCTTCTGGACCAGCAATGCTAGGCCAGCTGTACATCAAGATTTTGTATGTGTAATTCAGAAATGGGAGTCAGCTCCAAACACACTCTTAGATGTCTGCAGTCGAGGTGTCTTGCTGAGCCAGCTGTTTGAATCTCCATTGGAGATAGTAGAGAACTGGTCAGTGGACGGATGTAGCCATTGGTGGCGAGAGAACTATTCAGAAGATCAAATCCAAGTATTTACTTCAGAATTTACTGAATAGTTCTCTAGACTCCATTTAGCGGTGGTCACAAACCAAATAAAATATGAAGCAGAATATTGTTTTTAAGAAAATATGCAAGGTACCTAATATATTCTCCTTAGTGACGACTGAATAAAAAAATATGCCCCGTTTCTACTTCAATTTGACATCCTTCTTTTGATGTCAATATTCAGATTAAATGCCTTCATCACAACTGAAATGTTTTAGCAAACAAATACCTCTTTCTTATTGTGCTTACCATTTAGGAAAGAAACCAGACCGAAGTAAAACAGGTTCGTCCTCTGATCTATGCTAGGCCTCCAGTATTAATCTTATTTGTCTTTGAAATAAATAATAAGTCAAAATGACTATGGGTCTCTCTTCCTAGGGTGGATAGCCTACAATCACCGTTTATCTTTGCTTAATTGCCTAGCCTGTGGTTGCTTTGTATAACATTTTATCATTTAAGGTGGTTTTACCATAACTCTCAAATAGGGCCAGCAAGGTAAATGCAAATGATTCTTTAACACTCCATGTCACAGAACAGGCAAGATGTCTAGGGAATTTCCTGTTCATGCTGAATCAAGTCCTTCATCACTACCAATGCACGCATGTTTCAGGTAGCACCCAGCGTATGAGTGAAGAACTGGAAAATATCAAAACATGGTTTGGAACCTAAAACAAAATTCCACTTCTTTATATAATATGAAAACATTTGATTAGAATAAATCGTTAAGGACTGAGTACTATGAAAGGTGAAGGACTTCTTGGTAACTGAGTATTTCTGAACTTAGTCTTTATTTAATGGGTACAATACGAAATAAGAATAAAGGTAGTGGAATCACAATGTGGCACTTAAGAGTGGAAAGGGGAAAAATACATGAGGCAGTTTTTGCAAAGGTGGATGCTCTTAAATAATTAGATGCAAGATGTATTTATGCAAGATGTATTTCCTGAAAAAATGCATTATTATTTAGAAATAATTGAAATATCTGGAAGTGACAAATACTTGCATGGCTTGCTAATGACTATGTGCTCTTGAATGTTTTTTGGCTTTTGGTTTTGTTTCTACTGCACAGTCATCAATGTTTAGTACTTATTCAGGTAATTTCAAGAAAATAATTGTTCGTGTGTTGGTTTTGCCCCACCCCCCCACTGTATTTTGGTAATCATGGAGGAAGGGAACTACGCATGAAATAGTAGTAAACGAACTCCTGTATAAAGGGAGATACATCATTTCTCATCCTTAGCAAGGTTCTACAGCTGTGGTGCTGATATAGGTAATTAGCTGCTTATTACAGCTGATACAAGCCACATTTGCTGCCTGGCTGCTCTGTGCTACGTGAATAGGCAGCTCCTATTTGCACAAGTCAGAAATAATAATAAAAACCTTTTTGCATATGCAGTGTAGAATTCTACCCACGTTTAATAGTGAAAATAGCCTACTGTTTAAATGATCACCTTAAGAGCTGAGAAATCAGAAGTTTTTTTCAGAGCGATTTGTGTTGAATTCGTCATCTAACCAGGCACAACTGGTGCCCTTGAAATGTCTGAATAAAAATGGTTCAACTATTCTATTGGGTTTGCGTGGCAAGGTTTTCGTAGCGGAGGTGCTACAGCAGTGGCTTCTGTGAGAAGGTGTGTCCAATAGAGCTCTAAGACAGACCCACTGCTGACCAAGGCTGAGCCAGTCAGCAATGGTGGTAGCACCTCTGTGATAACATATTTAAGAAGGGGAAAAAAAACCTGCTGGGCAGCAGCAGTGAGTGGAGAGGAATGAGAATATGTGAGAGAGAAAACTCTGTAAACACCAAGGTCAGTGAAGATGCATGGGGAGAAGGTGTTCCAGGTGCTAGAGCAGAGATTCTCCTGCAGCCCCTGGAGAAGATCATGGTGAGGCAGGCCGTCCCCCTGAAGCCCATGGAGGTCCACGGTGGAACAGATATCCACCTGCAGTCTGTGGAGGACCCCACACTGAAACAGGTGGGTGCCCAAAGGAGGCTGTGACCCCATGGGAAGCCCATGCTGGAGCAGGTTCCTGCCAGGACCTGTGGATCCATGGGGGACCCACACTGGAGCAATCTGTTCCTGGAGGACTGCACCCAAGGAAAGGACTCAGGCTGGAGCAGTTTGCGGGGAACTGCTGCCCATGGGAAGGACTCACAGTGGAGAAGTTCATAAAGGACTGTCTCCAATGGAAGGGACCCCATGCTAGAGCAGGACAATTAGTGAGGAGTCCTCCCACTGAGAAGGAAGGAGGAGCAGAAACAATGTGTGATGAACTGACTGCATCCCCCGTTCCCTGACACCCCTGCACCACTTGAGGGGAGGAGGCAGAGAATTCAGGAGTAAAGTTAAACCCAGGAAAATGAGAGGGGTGGGGGGAAGGTGTTTTAATATCTAGGTTTTTATTTCTCGTTATCCTAGTCTGATTTGATTTGTAATAAATTAAACTAATTTCCCCAAGCCAAGTCCATTTTGCCCATGACAGTAATAGATCAGTGGTTTCTCCCTGTCCTTATCTCAACCCATGAGCCTTTCGTTGTTTTTTCTCTCCCCTGTCCAGGTGAGGAGGGCAGTGATAGAGCAGCTTCATGAGCACCTGGCATCCAGCCAAGGTCAACCCACCACAACTATTTATAAAACTGTAGATTGTAAATAAAATACTTACCTGGCTGTTTAACATAATGTTTGTGTCCTACTTTTGAAGTGTTGTAGCATTCGAGCTGTGTGGTAACTGCTAGAGATCTGAGATTTGGCAGTGACATTTGGTGACCTGTGAAAATCAGTTTGCATTTGGCCAAGAGAATTTAAAGCAGTCCTCTGCATATGAATGCTGTATTTGCATAGGCAACTGATAGGTGACAAAAGTAATGATCCATCAACATTTTATCTCCTTCACGCCTCTATGTGCATACATGTTTAGTGGAAGTGTTCAGTTAGTGCATGTCCTGCTGCGATCAAAATGGAGCAGAAAAAGAAAATAATGTTAAGATAGAAGAATGCAGAAGTTGTTTCCCAGATGGGAGAAAGACGTGACAAGAGGTTCAAAAACAGCACTGTCATCCCAGAGCTGTCAGCATGTTATCATGTAGCAAATGAATCAGTATGGCAATTATTACCTTCTCATGCTGTGAAAGTGGTATGGAAAATGTTTGGGCATTCTCCAGTGGAAGAAGCAGACCCGTGTCAGGTGGGACTGGAAATCCATCTTTCCAAAGGCCTGAGCAAAGCAGAAGCATCCAGGTGTACGTATTTTTAAACAGTTCTACAGGAGGAAAACCATTTGTGCAGTTATGATGATGCCTATTGCAAAAGAATAATGCATGATGATATTGTATCATTGCAGAGAAGCCACAGCACGTCACTGTCATCTGCAAATAAACTTGTACCATTTATGAAAGCATTTCAATATGGTTTGCATTTTGGGGTTTTTTTTGTTTGTTTTGTTTTGTTTTGATTTAATGACATTCTATTAAATAAACAAGCAAGTAATTTCAACCTATAAACATTGTACTGCAATTATCTTAAGCTTTTTAGTGAGCAGATATGTTATTCTGGGTGCGTGTGCAAAAGAACATGCATGTGTTCCATTCCATTCACTTAATGAAATATTTCCTGCAGGTTCTTCAAGTCACAATATAGTAGCATCATGTATTCAAGAGCAACGCAGAACTACAATTGCTGTTAATGCAATGCTGTCTAATGCCAAAAGTTTTCTTACTAAAAAAAAAAATAAAAATAACAGTTCCTTTGGCTTTCTTACTACGGGCCTAGAATATATAATCTTGAACTCTAGGTACAATTTGTTTTGACTCCATTTTGTGCCCATCAAATTGCACTGTTGGTTATGGAAGAAATTTCAGCTGCCTGCTAGCACAAAGTTCCTATTAAAATCCAGGTCAATTAGAATTGCCTTGTGTTTCATTCTGCTTCATACTTCATATTTAAATGATTATGAGAACACTTGAACAGAGTCCGCACAGGTGATTTTTAATCTCTAACCATCATTATGTACTTCTTCACAGTCCAATTCACTAGACACCCAATCGCATTTTTGTTCAGTGGAAAGGAGATTTTAATAATCTAAAACATTTCAGCCTTATACCCTCTGCATTATGATTCAGTCAGGTACAGGACAAAAGGACAGAACATTCTGCTAACAAATTATTTAGTGGTATACTTCTGTCCTAAAAAGTAAAATTTCCCAGTGCATGAGAGAACAATAAATTTCTTATAGAATCACCAGCTTTTATTATATCCTAATCCTTATGTGGATGTCATGTAAGTATAGTTATTCTATGTACAGTTTTCAGTTCTCAGTTTTCTATCAGAAAAGTGCTTTCTGAAAAATGTTAGGAACAATTCAGATCTAAAACCCAGTTCCAAACACCTTCAAAATATGCGTATTTAATGGTTTGTTGTGGTTTAACCCCAGCCAGCAGCTAGGACCACGCAGCTGCTCATACAGTTCTCCCCCTTCCCCCCAGAAGGGTAGGGAGAAAAGGGGGGGAAAGGAAAAGAAAAAAAGCTTGTGGGTTGAGATAGACATTTTAATAGAACAATATCAGAAAAGGAAAAATAGCAATAATAATAACAATAATAATAATGAGACAAGTCACTCTCACCACTCAGTAAATTGGTGAATTTGCACCCTCCTGAGCAGTGATCACGAATTGCCGCCCGCCGGCAAACCCCCACTTATATACTGAGCATGACATCTATGGTATGGAATATTCCATTGGCCATTCTGTTGTTCTGTCTATGCTTCTTCTCAGCTTCTATGGGAAGCTGAAAAGAGTCCTTGAAAAGTATAAATATCGCTTAGCAACAACTGAAACAATATGCATTATTGACATTCCTTTCACAGCAATCATTAGAAAGAAAATTAACTCTTTCCCAGCTGAAACCAGGACATCGTTACATGTGGATTCCAGTCTAGTTAGAACTCTCTACTTTTATAAAGAACAAATCAAAACCCAAAACTAAAGGCTTTTGCCTTTTGAGTCATGATTTATTCAATATATGTTTTCAGAACAACTTGCGGGGGGGCGGTGGTGGGAATGTTCAGATCCAATAAGGAAAATTAAGTGCATAAAATGAGGTATAAGATTAAGTATGTCCTTGATCTGAACATGGGATTAACAGTCTGGGATGAGAAGTGGTGGAAGAATATTGGGGTGTAATGGAAGCTCCAGGAAAGAACGCTTTTGTAAGCGTGTTCCTTTTTTTCTTTCCTCTTTGATTTCCACCTACAGTTTTAAATACCCAGAATTGCCTATGAGTGCTAAGCAAAAACTGAGGAAATTGGAGGAGGGGGGAGTTATCTAAAAATCCTAAATACTGAATTGAATCTTTCTAAATAAACAGCTTTGTTTAGGATAAATATCCTTTGTTCAGGATACTTGAACTGTAATTGCTCCCACATAATTATACTGCTTGCATTTTATTTACAAGAATATTCAAAAATGGTTCCCTAAAACCACAAATTTAAAGGATGATGTTCTTTGTACTATAAGTACTTGCTTGCTGTCACTGAGACAGGAAAGGAAAACACTGTATCTCCCTGTGTGTCATGAGAGCACATTCTCCTTGTTTTATCACTTGCCCAAAGTTACATAGGACTGCAAAATATGCATCTTGTTTATAGGCAAAACCAGGGAACATACGGAAGAGATGAGACCATCCTTTTATAGGACAGTTTCCATTCACTCAGAGATTTGAGGTCAATCACTGTATGGAAATTTGCTTTAAGGGTTTTGCCTGAAACTGGAGAGGGAAATGTGTACTGAGCTGTAGCAAATAATGTGCAAATTTTCTGACGCGGGCAATTGCCCGGTGGCACCAAACCACAAGCCCGTTCCCAGAAGAAACTGCATGCTCATTTTCAGTTGTTAACTGAGATGGATCTAATAAAGGACGAGGCGCCTGCAAGTTGTATTTTCTCTCTTATGTCCAAACTCCACTTTGACTCAGTCAAAAGTTTTTAAAATCTTGTAACATAATATCATTGCTGTATCATTGGATTACTGTACAGGCTGTCACATGTGGGTGGCTGTCAACAAGCTGTACTTCATTACTTTATGCCTCAGATTCGCAGTGAGCCATTATGACTCATTAAGTGATCAGAGTCATTTGTGCAGAACTGCAGCTTCTACACTTTTCATCTCACTGTCTATTTTTGCACATGGGATGTGTTTCCATATTTGTGTTGTATATATATAAACACTAATCACAGTAATCCAGTGTGAATATATTAATATTGATTAATACAGAGTTTGTAATTACAGGGGGCTTCAGTCCATGAAAACCAGGTGATACTAAAAATTCTCTCTTGCTTTGCATGTGTAACAGACGATAGTGGGCTGGGTTTTTTTTGACGTGATTACCTGAATGCCTTGCTTTACAGCTGATGTTAATGAATATAACATGACTCAGTCACTCATTTGGAGTTTACATAGTCCTCTAAATGTCCTTGAGCATAGGAGTGAATCCTAGCAGGCACTCAGTGTCTCCCAGTGAAAGCCAGTGAAAGCAGTGAACGCTGTAGATACTTAGCACTTCACACAGCTCTCTGCAGAACTGAGCCAAAAGCAAATATGCCCTGGAGTATTCACACTAAAATTGCTCTGGTTCAAATGCAGTTAGTCACGGCACTCCATGGAAGAATAACAGATTCTTTTCCTCCAAACAGTCAAACATATGTATGCATATATGCATATGTATTTATAATCTTTCATAAAGATGATGCTTAGAACAGTGTTAGAATACTGCTTTAGTAAAGTCAGCACATGGAAAATAAATACATGGTCATATCATTTTATCAAAAGGTACATTTGGAAAAAAATCTTCAATTCAGACCTTGAAATGTATGGATAACTTATGTAACCTATTTTACTAAATAAGAGGAACAAAAATCATTATGCTATTCTTTTAATTACCCAATAACAAGCATTTCAGCAATTGGGTAAAAAAAAAAGCTCACCAGAAATTTATCCATGAAGCAAAACTAAGGGCTAGTTTGCCTTCAAATCAGAATTTAAAATGGCTTCAACATTACTTTAATTTAAGTATACCTTTCCCCCCCCACCCCTAGTTAAATCTGTTCTATTTCATTCTCTTTCTGGAAACAAAATGTTTGCTAAGCTCCACAGCCTCTTCTGAATCAACATTTACATCTTACATTTCAACAGTGACTGAAAAACAGTGCCCTAGACTCACTAACAAGTTTCCCTGTCCTGTCTTTCTGAGCAGGTCAGAATTAAAACTGAAGTAGGACAAAGACAATATAAAGAGGAGGATGGTCTCTTGTTCTTTATCTGAATAAGAGTAGACGCTTCATTTGAAAGATGGAAGCACTTAAGCACAGGATGCAGCACTGAGATATTGCTTCAAGGCACATTCCAACTAACTATCCTTGCAGTCTAAACAATTTCATTTTTATAAGTCAAAGTGAAGGTGACTGTTCTACCAAGATGCCTTTCTGGTTGTATTATAAATGCAAGTGAAAAGAGGATCTGTGTTCAGGACCCAGGACCCATACTGCCAAGAATATAAAGGCTTAGCAGTGTACGTGTGAGCCTGGGACACAAAAAAATGAGATTTATTCTGTCAGACTGGCCTCTCAGTATATCTTGCAGAAGGCTAGTTTTGTCTCCCTCCGTCAGCACTTACTGTTAGTAAAGCATTGGCAAAAAGCCTTCGTCAGAATTGAGAGAAGGTGTTTTATGCATAAGGAAGTTAATCCCAAAACATCTATTCATATACATTATTCTGCCATCCTTACTCACTGTTGGAAATAGAGAAGCAATATACCATCAATAATAATTATTACGCTTAAGCTTTGCAGGAATAGTTCCAGAATTTCCAGATGATCTTTACTTTCCAACAGCCCTACTGATTTCCCAGTGTACTGGAATAGCATTTTTGCATGACTTATGTGCCAGATCTTCAGCTGGTCTAATTCAGTGCAATTCTACTAAATCTAGTGGATGTATGTTGTTGTACAACAACAGGGAACCTGGACTGTGTTATGTTCTTCAAAAAGAATATTGATTATTGAGCTTATTTGAAATCTGTGGGACTATTCACAGAACAAACTACTTTTCAAGGTGAGCTATGGGGTGTTATCACCTGATGCATGATCCTGAAAAACTCTTTAATAATAAATAAAAATATACGTGTATTACAAGCACTCTATGGATTCTCATCCCAAATATCCATATGACCGCTTTTCTGTAGTAGGTGGATTAATGCTACTTTAAATGAGAGGAAGCTTTGTAGTGTCACTTGAGGATGCAATTTAAAAAAGTATAGCTGAGAGGAAAAATAAAAATGTCCCTCATACTGGTGTTTATTCTCACAGAATTTCATAGAACCAATCAGTCGCTGAACCTATCACTTACTTTAACCTCAGGCAGAGATGCAAAAAAGATGAATAGTATTTCCCACAAAACAAAACCTAAACCTCCTTACTAGGCAGCCCTCTGCCATAAATACATTAAAATACTGCTATAGCATAGTATTAACACCTTGAAGATCTTTAATCATAGAATCATAAAATGGTTCGGGTTGGAAAGGACCTTAAAGGTCATCTAGTTCCAACCCCCCTGCCATAGGCAGGGACACCTCCCACTAGACCAGGTTGCTCAAAGCCCCATCCAGCCTGGCCTTGAACACTTCCAGGGATGAGGCACCCACAAGTTCTCTGGGCAGCCTGTTCCAGTGCCTCACCACCCTCACAGTAGAGAATTTCTTCCTAATATCTCATCTAAATCTCCCCTCTTCTGGTTTAAAACAACTACCCCTTGTCCTGTCACTACACTCCCTGGTAAAGAGTCCCTTCCCATCTTTCCTGTAGGCTCCCTTTAAGTACTGAAAGGCTGCTATAAAGTCTCCCTGGAGCCTTCTCTTCTCCAGGCTGAACATCCTCAGCCTGTCCTGATAGGAGAGGTGCTCCAGCCCTCTGATCATCTTTGTGGCCCTCCTCTGGACCCGCCTGAGCAGGTCTATGTCTTTCTTATGCTGAGGGCCCTAGAGTTGAACACAGTACTCCAGGTGGGGTCTCACGAGAGCAGAGTAAAGAGGAGAATCATCTCCCTCAACTTGCTGGCCATGCTTCTTTTGCACACTTTACGGACATAGGAGGGAGAAACTCATCTGAACGTACACACAACTAGTTTTGGGTTATGATACATTTTTAAATTCCTAGTCTTTTAATTGTCAGTTTTGATGTTGGTCATGATAGTCAGTATGTGTTGACCTTGGTAAGAGCATGAAAGTCTCCAAGATAAAGTTATGCAAATCATTGTTGTTCTGTCTCAAATCTGGAAAGAACAGTTTTTGAAGCCACTGTATGTTATGTGATGCTGTCTTTTATCTGTAGGATTTCATAGTTCAGATGCAAGACAGTATGGACATTTCCAGTCCATTTTAATACAAATTAGGAAATGGATTAAATTAATTCACCTTCAGCAATAACTTTTTCAACTGCTGCATCTGAATATATGAGAGTACTTTTGTCCATCCCTTAAAGTCAAAAAATTGGTGAACCAAGCCCATGTCATTGACGAAAGGAGGAAAGTCATAACTCCCTAGAGCTTCCAGTGTTTTGAAAATCTGTGGTGTATTATATTAACTTCTAGTTTCAAATAGCATGGTTCATTATTATATTAGGTCAATACTGTAATTTAAACTTCTTTAATAATAATTTCACCTCAGCAAAAGTCATTATCTAATTATTATTTAAGTGTGTATTACTGTTACTTAGCTTAATAAAGCAGTTGAGGGTAGATGTAATATAAAAGGCTTTAAGCAAAGTTGAATTTAATTGTTTCTTTTAATGCATATTGTTTTAAGAAATTATGATAACAATAAGCAGCAAATGGTGAGTAAAACGATGAGGTAGGACAGGATCATGGGGAACTGAGTAAAGCTCTGTGGCAGATCTCTTTGACACAAGGCATGCCTCAAAAAGTTTGTGTTTTGTATCCCAGCACAGAGATTCTCATTTGTACATTCAAAATAGAGCATAAGCGGAGTCTTGAATGGATATGTAATGGTCAGGTGAGAACGTCTCAGCAGAAGGCTGAATGGTGAATGGGTACAGCTGTGATCTTATCTGTACTAAACCTCGGATAAAAGGTTAAGACATCTCCACTAGTTCTGGTAAATACCAGACTTTTAAGTTGGTTTGCAAGCTACTTTATTCTCTGCACATAAGTTGAATTGCTCATGGTTTAAGTACATATATGTTGTTAGAGAACAGTCCAGTGTAATACACTGTGGTCAGAGCTAAAAGAATCTCCCTTTAGGTTGTGTTCCACTCACTGGTCTTGTTCGTGTCATTCTCCTTCATTTTTATTGCATCATTGTCACTGCCTAGTCCATAATGAGTATTCGGTTGCTTCTTCTCCTACTAGATGGAGAGCTAATGAACTTGCAGCGTATAATGTTATATTTATATCACCGTGATTAGAGTAATAGAAAATGCACATTCAGATCCATGATCAATTATGTGAAACTTTTTTTCTGCACCTGACTCTATCTGTCAAGACTGAATTGGAGTTAAAAAGCCAAGAGGAAATAGGCTCTTTCTTTTCAGAGGGCTGGGCTGTCAGAGTTCTAATTTGTAATTCTCCTTTTGAGACTGTCAGAGGCCCTTATTGCAACTGAAAAGTTTAATTACTGCAGTTGCAAGGGTCATCACTCACTCACTGCAGGGAAGATGAATAGTGCAGAGCTATTAAATAAAGGATACTTGCTAGAGTTATTTTTAAAAGTAGTTATGACAAAAGTACTACTGTTCTTTAGGACCGTAACTTGATGTCTCATATGTCTCATCTAAATTTCTGCTGTCATTTGGAATCAAATGCCCTTCTAGCTATTCCATGTACTTAGCTTTTAAAATCCTTCCATAGTTCACAGGTATTGCTAACCGCCGCTTTGCTGGTATCCATGGCTTTATCATTCATAAATTAAATTGGGGTTTTCTGTATTACTTTGACTATATGCAGCTAATCAAAAGATAGAAATAAAATCTTTAAACACTCATTCGTACTCTGCTAGCCAGGTTCAGAACCTTTTTTTACTTTCCCTCTATGAACATTTGTGTGTTCAAGCATAACCAGCAACGTACTCATACAAAGGACTGCATTTCACCTCAAATATTTATCAGAAGTGCTCTTCTGGTGTGTTGTAGAAGTCATCGTGACAAAGAACAGCAACAGCAAAAAGTTATGTAGTTTTGTAACTAACCAAAACTCTGTGAATTCTAACAATAGCTATGAACTCAAAATTCTTATTTGTAAATTAATTACAAAAGTCAAGAAATATTTATTTCTCTTTTGTTGTCACTTGACTCACATTAGTGGCACAGTAAATATTTCTACTCTGATCTTTATTTACAGTATTTCTTTTGATCCATATCATTTAGCCAAAGCAGCCGCCTGGGAGATCTACCCATATGAAACAACTTTTTTTCCCATTTTTTTCCAGAAAATTCAGTGCTTACATTAGACACTGATTATGTGTTTGTTGCAGGACCCCAGTTCCATAACACTTTGCCCCAACACCTATATAAATCAGATACTTAATCGACAGACTATATAGTTTAACACATTCCCCTCAATGAACCAAAACCTCATGCTTTTGTTAAATATAATACTTCCTTCATAAGGCATTATTTCAAGCAATTTCCTAGTACTTAACCTTTTTTAACATAATTTTTCGTTACTGTAAACGAATATTTTGTAATGTGCATTATAAATTGTATAATATGATGGAAATTGTACTAATATAACTTACTTATTGTCATTTCTATCAACAGTACCAAAGTTCTTTTTTCTGGCAATTTATCTTTGAAGGAACTGATTGAAAATATATTCATTGATGTCATCTGAGGCTGGACATTTTAGAATATCTCCAAATTAATGTATGATATTGGCCATTTGATCAAATGGTTTACCTTTTTAGAAAACTTCTCCTTCCCTGTCCCCTCTCCCCGCAGTGAATCGCTCTTCTCTAGGTACTCTGTGAAAACACAATTTTTAATTTTCGTATGTCTCTCCACTGCTTCTCAACACCATTACATTTCTCAATCTTCTTAAAGACTGCTGTTGAATAATGACATGATCTGCATTTAATGAACATCACTATGAATTCTTCTCTTAGCATAAGACTATTTTTCTAAAATTAATGCAGCACTAGGATGTTGGAGGAAGTATTTTCAGAAAAAAAACACTTAATCATATCAGAAATCCAACTACTCATTTTAATGATAGAAAGTTAAGTTCTACCTAAATGTTGCATAGTTGCAGTATCTCGTATCTCTTAATTCATGATTCATGGCTTTGAATGTACTCTCATATAGCTGATACCTAGAGTGGCTGCTAACAGATTTTTTTTTTGTTTGGATTTTTTTTTCCCATGAATGTCAGTGAAATTTTATGGTTAGGTTTAGCTCTATCCATAAGTTATTATAATCAAATGTCTAACTTCATTTCTAATATAATATCTCAAAGTATAAACCTTCATTTATAGCTGAACACAGCATAAATAGATGGAAATTTGATTAGCTACTTCACCGCTTACACTCTAGTATTCTGCCAAAACAGAGTTGCTATATTTAACTGAATTTTGTTTAGGCTTGCTGCACAGAGAGACCACTTTTCTGGAAATACAATGAACAAAGTATATACATTTTGTGTTCCAGTTAAAAAAAAAAAAACACAAAAAAACCCACAAACAAACAAACAAACAAAACCCAACAAAACCAAAACAACAAAAGCCAAACAAAAAAGCCCAAAACAAAACAAAACCAAATCTAAACCCATAGGAATCCATAATCCCTTTGGTAATGACCAAAGGCACAGGCTACCAGTCAAGGGAAAGACTAAGTTTTTATTAGGTATTTGATTAAATTCAGTGTTTGACAATCATTTGAGATTGTAGGTCAAGTAAAGACAAAAATTCCTGTCCAGTAATGTAGCTAGTTTGGCACCTGCGTAAAAGCTTAATGAGATATTGTTATCCGTTTCTCACTGTTCCAAATAGATGGTCCTAGGACAAATGGTAATTCACTAGCTTTGTTTAAGTTAGTAGCACAAATACAACAAAAACCCCCAAATTCCCTCAATGATATCATAGGTTAGACATTTAATGATCTCTCACTAGAAACATGGTTTAATCTGTCTCCTTTCTGTTCACATATCTGCACTGTAAATAAAGTAGGCCCCTGGCAAAAGAGGCCACTTTAAAGGCTAGTTTAGCAGTAGAAAACCCTTACAGACTGGTTATTGTTCATTCAGAGAGTTAGAATAGGTAGGATTGGCATTCCTTGGTGTCTGCCACGTTCAGTAAGGCAGATCTAATTTAAGATGTCTGTAATGTGGATGCCTACGTCTCAGTTAACCATTCTGGATTGTTTCTTTTGTAAAGATTTAGAAATAGACACTTCCAAGGAACAATGTACGTGCCCTGATTTGAACATGTTCTTTAGAATAAGGTGAAATGCTTATTACTGTCTGTTCATTAAAAGGGAAGTCTAAGGTGACTAATTCAGACATTGTAAAGTCCAAGGTTGATCAGTTGAATTACAGTATGGATGTTGGTTGGCAAAACGATACAAAATATTCAGTTCAGTCTTTTAATTTTAGTGACTCATGAGTTGGCACTGAACATTTCTCCAGATAAAACTCTCCATTTAAGAACCCCTGAGAGCTGTTGCCCTTTCCAGACAAACTATAGCAGGGACTGGCAGGCAAATATTTCGACTTACAAATTAATTCAGCACCAAGGAAGAAGGAAGTCAGGAAGTGCACACACCAGAAACAAGGATTTCTCTCTCTGAAAGGGACCCTAAAGGTACTCAGTATGTTTTCTTCAGCTTGAAGACTCCTCCACAGCAGAACCATACCAGGCAAGTTGCATGGTGTCAGCCATCCTCCCTAGGAATTGTGTAGACAAAGCAGAGACCTGAAACATTTAGAAATCACAAGTGTATTAATTAGGATACAATTCATTTTAGTTTGCCTTACACCCCAATATACGTACACTAAAATGGTGTAACCAGCAAGAGTATGTAGGTATTTTGTTAACACTGTGTTGGAATAGCCAGGTGCAGTGCTTAAGAATTTTACATATGTGAGCAATATGACCACAGGAGAGGCAAACAGCGATGTGTACAGCTGCACACAAGAAGCATCTAAGTAACAAAGCTTGCAAGATGAAGAACAATGCAAGCAAAAGGGACTGCAAATATACAGTCCTCTTGCTGAATGCAGAATGACTGGCAAAAATGAAAGTAAGATATAGAACACCAAGAGCACTTAAGGATGCTGTGAGGGACAGTATCAAAAGCCTTACTAAAATCCAGAAAAACTGCATCCACCACCCTCCCATCATCCACTAGGGGCATGACCTTATCATCGAAGGATATCAAAGTAGTTAAACAGGGCTTTCCTTTTGTGAACCCCTGTTGACTGTGCCTGATGATTGCATTGTTCTTTAAATGTTTTTCAGTAGCACCCAGTATGATCTCCTCCGTATTTTTTCCAGGTACTGGAAAAAGAGTACAGGTACAGGTACAGGTACAGGTAACTGAGGTTAGATTAACAAGTCTGTAGTTTCCTGCATCTTGCCTCATGCCCTTCTTGTAAATTTGAATAACATTAGCTAGCTTCCAGCCAGTGGAGACCTCTCCAGACTCCCAAAACCTTTGGTAAATGATTGAGAGGGGTACTGCCATAACATCCACTAGCTCCTTTAGTACTCTGAAATGAAACCCATCAGGCCCCATGGACTTGTGAACATTCAGCTGATACAGCTGGTCCCTTACAATTTCAGTGTCCACAAATGGAAATTCACTATTCCCACACTTGTGGTCAGTGGACTCAGAGGACTGGGCAGTCAAAGATCTATAAGTATTATCAAAGACTGAGGCAAAAAAAGCATTGAATGACTCCACTTTTTCTTCACCACTATTAACAAGGTGACCATCTTCAACAAATATTGATCTAATGTTTTCCTTAGACCTCCTCTTGCTATTGACATACTTAAAAAAGACTTGATGTCTGACACAATACTGGCCAGTTTCAACTTTAGTTGAGCTGTGACCTTTTGTGTCTTGCTTCTGCATATGTAAACCACAGCTCTGCAATTTTCCTGTGAAGCTTGACCTCACTTCCATAGATCATACAATTTCTTTTTCCCTCTGTGTTCCAAGAGTTCCCTGTTCAGCCAAGCTGGTCTTGTGCCCCACTTGCTTGTTTTAAAGAACAGTATCCATATTGTAATAGACTATATACTGTAATAATCACATTCCACAAGCAAGAATGTCTTGCATGGAAGTAGAGAATTTTTACTGCACCATAGCCTAAAAGCTGAGAAATGTGTAAAACATCATAAATTTGAAAGTATTCAAACTAAGCTGCACAGCCAGGGGAAGGTCAGCAAAATACAGTCAATTCCTCTGAAGCATTTTTAATAAAGCTTTGCTGTATATTTACATATGACAAGAAAAAAAAAAAAGCAATAATCAGATAAACCCATTTTCCCATCATTTCTTTCAGCACGGTGGTAATATTTTCTCTCTTATCAAGCTAAATAATACTGAAAAATAAATAGTTACATTTATTTTAATCCTGGCAAATCCAAGAAATCTTGTCTGTCAGCATCTACTGCATGAATACAAATGTAACCTATTTACCAGCACATCAGAAGGATAATTTTTTGTTAAGAAAAAAAAAAGTCAGGAAATTCTGAAGATATGGTACAAAATCCCTTCAATTTTCTATTCAGTTAGTGAAACTTTCCAGTGCAACATGAGAACATTATCACCATTATTCATCTAATCTGATCTGACATTCCCACACCACTTTTGGTAAAAATATAAAAATAAATGAAGATTTTAGGGTTTGTTTAGAAAAGTATTTTGAAGGTTTCCCTACTTATTTCCATTTTATTTTGTTATTGAGAATAATGAAAGTCCAAAATGTCTCAGAGAAATACGGTACCTTGGATAAGACAAACACAGTAATTCATCAGGAAAGCACAGCCTGAAAAATGGTCTGTTCCTCTGTCTGCCTATATATCACAGAAGTAAAAAGGTAAATAAGAACAAGTCTCATTTATTCCATATATTGAAAAGCTTGAGTGAAAGTGTTCAATATATAATTACTCTATTCAATGGATACATAAAAAGGTTATTAT
The DNA here is from genome assembly GCA_013398915.1 of Dromas ardeola. Classification (NCBI taxonomy): domain Eukaryota; kingdom Metazoa; phylum Chordata; class Aves; order Charadriiformes; family Dromadidae; genus Dromas; species Dromas ardeola. Next base: position 27,745 of record VYZM01023213.1, read on the forward strand.
GCAAGTAGTGGCACAGGTAGCACTTCACATATGGCTAAATTTGTTTATTTGAAGATTTTATGGACAGGATTAATTTTAAACCTTTCTTAACTTTCAGTCATCACTGAATCGTTCAGGACGCTGTCTTTTTTGACAAAAGAAGATGCTGTTTAAAGTAACTTACAGATAAAATCTTTCTCATTGTTTGTTTGAATACTAAGCTATAGTTTCATTGAATTTAATGAGAGCACTTTTGTGGGAAAATACTACTTAGTACTTGTATAACCTGCAAAGCTCGTTATACAATTCACAGTTCTTTATCTTATGTATATTTGGATAATATCCACAATTCGCAAAAGGTGAATACCTGTGGGACTTTCCAGAGGATTAGTGCTAAGCATTTTTCATCAAGTGATTCATTTCAGGTATTTTGTCCATGTTGCCCTACATCAAGTGCATCAAGTATCATTCAGCTTCTCTGTTGGATTACGTAAAATGAATTGCCTTGCTTTTCAGCTCAGCAAGCTATAAAGTGGTAAGTATTTGGGTAACCAACACTGTCTTTGCTTTTATCACACTTTTTTCATGGCAGAGCAGAATGTGGGTGCCAAAGTATGATGAAGAAAAAGTGCTTATGTGATTTAGAAAGTTACTTCTCCTCAGACTAATACATCGTTGAAGCCAAATAAACTCTGAAGTGTAGCAGCATGCACTTTAGCTGTAACTATCATCCTACACATTCCAGAGAAAAAAAAAAGGCCGTATTTTTATTGGAGATTTTACACATATAAGAATGGCAATATAAACAAAATAATAATTTTAAAAATTGGTCAATCTTAAGTTGTTCTACAGCTTAAGCAGAAAAAACTTATAAGTCATTATGGAATTTATGAATTCTTTTGAATAGCCAACTGTTTCGCTTTAACAAGCTTCTGAACAATATGCTAATTAAAAAAATTAAGGAAAACCACTGTTTTATTCATTAAGTGACAATCATATAACACCGATTGTTAGCTATAAAGGCTTATGACAGATTGCTTGCCATATTGCTGTCCTTCTACTTCAAGAGCAGTTGCAATGAAAGGCTGCTACTTCAGATTGTATTACATGGCTTGCCCCAAGCTGGGTAGCATTAGAATTCAGGTGTTGTCATACTGGATCAGAGCACCTGCTCCACTGTCCTGACCCTGACAGTAGCTAGTTCATATACTTCATATCCAGAAACCTTCTGAAGACAACTGCTGAACTGCCATACAGAGAGAAAAATTTCCTTTATTTTTCATAGTTAGTGGTAAGTCTAGGACCTGAAACTTGGAGGTTTTATTTCCCTTTGTGCATGTGTACACACATGCATGTGTGTGTTGTTTGCACATGTAGGTATGTGCATAGTTGTTTTATGATAGGACAGTTAGTTCCTTATTATCCGCATAAATAGACAGATAATGATTTTTTAACAAAATTATGGGGCAGTATCTGGGCAGCTAAAAAAGGAATAGAGCGGAGAGCTGTGATTTTTCTCACACTGCAGTCCTTTTACAAAGAGAACATGAGAAAGTTAAATTGGTCTTTCAGCTGTTTATATGGGGCTACCTAAGGAAGGTCAAGTATGGAGGCCACTGACACATATATGAGACAGCCGTCAGAACATGCTTATCTCATTTAGATAAATGTTTCCTAGGCTCAACCTTAACAATGGAATAATTTGACTTTGTGCTAACAGACTCAGACTGTAGAAAAAGATGTTATCCTCTTTGCGTGTATGTATTCTTTGTTGTCTTGGAATATAATATATACTAGACATCAGTGCCAGAATTGTAACACATTACCTGCATGCTTACTTCTCCATATAATGAATCATCTGTTGTGTCTATATCAGCATCAGAGGTTTGTGTGATAAATATAACTTGCATTATTTGGGATTTGGTTTGGGTTTTTTTTTGTTTGTTTGAGGGGGGCGGGGCTTATGGTTTTACCCACACATTTTATAGAATGTTGGTTTTTTCTCCTTAAACCAAGCCTTGTCCATCCAAGACCCAATATCTTTGAAAGGCAATAAAAAATACCTTAGTGGAGGTGATGAATGGGAAGAAAAGTATATTAGAAGCAAAAACTCAAAGCAGAAATAGTATCTATGCTTTTACAATGTGGTTATACTTTACATTGGATATATTTTACTCAAAACTAAACAAAAGAAGTTCTGGCGGAGTCAAGTCTAACTGAACTCTATCATCAGCTCAAGATAATAGTTAAGTGGGACTACATCCAAGACATAGTACCTATCTCTGGGAGTACATAAATTATTTAGGTGACTTCCTACTCTGTCTAAAGCCACTTCAACTTTCATATTTCCAGAAATGTCTCTTCTGGGGAAATAAGTCATTATTGCAAACCAAGTTTCAATGAACCGTCACCTAAACTTTCTTTATGTTCCTGGAGAAGTTATCAGTTAGCTGTTATCAAATCTGTAGCTGATTTCATTAAGGATGCGGTCCGCATTTTTTGTGAGAATGCACAACTCAAGAGTACTCATCCATCATACTTGAGTTCCAGTCTTTTCTCAGGGGATTTCACTTCTACACTAAGTAGGGCGTTGTAGCTGCATCCCAAAAGAGTAGCTAAATGTATTGGTTATGGGGTGATCTTGGAGAGGGGGAGGAGAGGCTAATGCTTGAAGGTAATATGCAGCTGGGAATATCATTAAACTGTAGTTTAGTGATAAGAAAACGTAGCTACAAATGAAAAAAACAAGTAAACAAAAACCCAAAGGATTGTTTTTGTTGATTATTTCTGTCTTTGTAGGTTCACAGAATGGACCAATGACTTACGGGCCTTTAACACATTCTGTCTTTATGTGGAGTCTCCATCAAACCCTTGTAATTTGGAAGTCTACTGAGAGAGGTCTTCATGATCTTGTCTTATTTCTCCTTTCTCCACAAGATTATTTGATACTCAAAACACTCATATTTTCTCCAGAAAATTCTGGGAAGCATGTTGCAGTCAGACCAGGTAGAGAAAGAGGTAAAATAAGAGATTCCTGCACTTTGCTGCCAGATTCCTCAGTGGAGGATTATCCTGTGCACATTTAGCTTAAGATTGCAGTTACCATTGTACTCTAAGAAACCAAAGACCATGGAGTGAAATAATAGAATTCCATATATGTAAAGAAAGCATGTTTCATTTCATTGTCTCTGAAGGTCACAGACAACTAGCGTGTATTAGAAAATATATGCATATGAACATGCAAATATGTTTCTAAAGAGGTGGTTTTACAAGCCTACTCTGTAGCAAAAGAGAACATGAACTATAAAATAAAGACTTCATGCTGTCTGCTATTAAAACAAAGAATATAGTTTGGAAAAAAATTCTTCCCAAAAGAGTGTAAACTGTTCATTTTCATTTCTGACTGAAGTCTACAAAAAATAAAAAAGATCTATTTCTTATAAAAAAATCATTAAGACGACAACAGAATGTTTTTATATTACCCGAGGTTATTAATCAATTTGAAAAGCTATTACTTTGAACCTTTTGCATATATGTACTGCATGACAGTCTCTGTCAAAACGCTTAGACTATGAAACTAACTAGAAAAGGAGAGGAAGTACGTCAAACAAAAACTAAACAGTCTATACAAACAAAAGGATGGAAAGGCTTTTGACACTGTCTCCCATAACATCCTCATTAGGAAGCTGAGGAAGCACGGGCTAGATGAGGTGACAGCGAGGTGGATTGAGAGCTGGCTGTGTGACAGAACTCAGAGGGTTGTGATCAGCGGCACAGAGTCTAGTTGGAGGCCTGTAACCAGTGGTGTCCCCCAGGGGTCAATACTCGGTCCAATTTTGTTCAATATATTCATTAATGACCTGGATGAGGGGACAGAGTGTATCCTCAGAAAATTTGCTGATGACACCAAACTGGGAGGGGTGGCTGACACCCCAGAGGGCTGTGCTGCCATCCAGCGTGACCTAGACAGGCTGGAGAGCTGGGCAGTGAAGAACCTAATGAGGGTCAACAAAAGCAAGTGCAGGGTCCTGCACCTGGGGAGGAAGAATGTTAAGCACCAGTATAGGTTAGGGGTGGACCTGCTGGGAAGCAGTTCTGAGGAGAAGGATCTGGGGG
>VYZM01023213.1:32000-44566 GCA_013398915.1 Dromas ardeola
CCCCAGTTCAAGAGGGACAGGGAACTGCTGGAGAGAGTCCAGTGAAGGGCAACTAAGACGGTTAAGGGATTGGAGCATCTCCCTTAGGAGGAAAGGCTGAGAGAGCTGTGACTCTTGAGCCTGGAGAAGAGAAGGCTGAGGGGAGACCTTATTAATGTTTACAAGTATCTAAAGGGTGGGTTGAAGGAGGATGGAGCCAGACTCTTTTCAGTGGCTCCCAGTGACAGGACGAGGGGCAATGGGCACAAGTTAGAACATCGGAAGTTCCGTTCAAATACACGGAAAAACTTCTTTACTTTGAGGGTGGCAGAGCACTGGAACAGGCTGCCCAGGGAGGTTGTGGAGTCCCCTTCTCTGGAGACTTTCAAGACCCGCCTGGATGCAGTCCTGAGTGATGTGCTCTAGGCAATCCTGCTTTGGCAGGGGAGTTGGACTTGATGATCTCTCGAGGTCCCTTCCAACTCTGAAGATTCCGTGATTCCATGAAATGGTGTCCAGAACCTTTGAAAATACTTTCTTCTATCAAACAGCTAGTTTGTACATGTTTTGTGCCATGCTTATTTTGGAAATTTTCACTTTCTTTTATAATTGTTTATCCCCCTAATCTATTAATTGCTGTTATCCATATCCTTCTCTAGCTTTAGGATAAAGAAAAGTTTCTTTTAATTTATATAGACCTGTATTATTCTAATTTTCCATCTTTTTTCTGTTTAATTTCAGATAACTTTTCCTGCACCTACCTGATCAGAGTAGTTTATGGAAATACAGTCTCACTATGGTTCATAAATCACTATTTCACTTTCTCTATTGGATATACTTCAGCTGAACCTTTCTACAGTCCCATTTATTTCCAAATCTGATTTTTATTGGTGACGCATTGTGCTATTAATAATGTGGCCTACTTATTCTCTTCATTATTTGCCTCCAGAGATAAGTTGCCATCTTATAAATGAAATTAATTTTATATTTGACCGTGACATTGTATCCCCACATGTTGCCCTACTTCAGGGTCACAAAGGTCAGTTGTTTCTTCCCATGTAATATTTCAGTCCTTTTCCGAGTTAACGTTATCTTCCAACTTTGTGACGGTGTTTCTTCATATGGGCTTGTTTATTTATAACAATATGAGGGGTCTGAGGACCAAGATGATTCCTCTTTCATCTTGTGGAGAAATAAGAAATAAGACAAGATCATGAAGACCTCTCTCAGTAGACTTCCAAATTACAAGGGTTTGGTGGAGACTCCACATAACTGAATTCCCTTGCATATTTTAAAAAATCAAAACCGTCTGTACCGTAGGTATAAAACTTATCTCATTATAAGCTAGGATGTTTATTTCTGAAATGCACAGCATCTGACATATGTAATTAAAAATACTAAACATTTCAAAGCAATCCTTATATATGACTAGTCAAAGAGCTCAGAAATCTTGTAAATTTATTTTTCACTCTGATCATCTACATTTATTTGAAGTTTTTTCATTTTTAATCCCAGCAAGAAGTCTTAAACATAATATACTTGAGATTCTCTTTGCAACTGTCTTTTCAAATGCAATAGCATCTGGACATGTCTTAACAAACATTTTTGAAGAACTTGATTAAGCTTTTTCTTGATAAGTTCAAAGACTTAAAGCCTACAAAAAGCGAACTCCATGTAAATGTTATTCAGTCAGCCATATTTTTTTTACTCCCTGGTGAGAGCTATGAAATGAAATTCCTATTACATTTTTCAGCTGAGATCTGTGTTGTATATTGAGGAATCCCAAAAGACTGAAGCAAACACATATTTTACAGTGTATGCATGATAAGCATTTTGCCTCTGGGATAGCTGTCATTTGACTACAAAATGTATTAGATTTACATTCTGAATATATAACCGTTATTATAATGTTTCATATCAATAAATTAAAAGATAACGGTTATGATAGGAAAGCAGCAAAATAACATTTCAAAGTCAGTTTACTTTCATATTTCCCTTACGAAGAAGCACTCAATCATAAATCTTGAGAAAAAACCCTAAAGGCAAATAAATCTGTAGGCGAGGTTGTGTTGTCTTTTTTTTTTTTTTTTCATAAAATGTTTAGTTGGCGATATGCTTCCCCACCATGTGATAGTTTCCCATATTAGTTGTGGATAAAATGTAAAATTGATGTTTGGATTATTGTATACTGTATTGATATTGCCACAGTTTCCACAAGAGTATGCATGTCGCCACTAGATTCCTGTCTGGACAACTAAATTTCTGGATTCTCTAGGCAGTTTTATTTCAAGTACTCACTTCCTTTACTTTTGACTGGAATTTAATTTCCTTTTCTAAACAGTAAGCAATCTTGGCTACCAAACAGTTCAGTTTCATTCAGATGTTGCTGAGATTCAGTGATATGCTAGAGATATTTTGACGTGCCATCCCATTGGAGACAACCAAAAAGAGAACATAATTCATAGCTCCTGGCTGTTACCCGGTGGCAAATGCCTCTCAATTGTTACTGTTAATTTAAAATGTTCTGCTCTCAGAAATGCATTCTGGAGAATTTTCCTATTAAGTTCAGTTATAGAAAACAGTTCAGTTTCACCCAGACAGTTCTAAAGAGAAACATTTTAAAAGAAAGGACTTAATTACTCCTTTTTTTTTTTTTTAATAAAAAAATCCATTAAAGTGCACTTGCTGATTTACAGCCAAGTTGGAACCAAGTATTTTAAAAACTTGGTTTTTGGTTTGGTAATATTTTTCAATATAAATATGCAAGTTTTAAGTACATATTACATTTGTTTTCTGTGTAACACTGTACAATTAGAAATAAAAGACATCATGAAATATAGCAAACCTAATTGTTTATAATGGAAACTGAGGCATTCTGTAAGGTAGGTTCTGACTGCACACCTCCAGAAGGGAAATTCCATGTTTATTATGTTTATGACAGTGTAAGGGAAATTAAAGAGGTGAAGTACAATAGTGACATAAGTTGGAGACAAGAAGTATGACATTAATGCGTTCCTTCTTCTGTCTCACTGTAGATCCCTCCCACACAATTCTGTTGCATTGCCTAACTACTTCTTACAATACGCATTTTGAGCTGCGACAATCTACAAGTTCAAACAACACATTCGTTCCTAGAAGACTGTTGCCTTGACTTAGACAGTCCTCCAGAGGGTAGATACCATCGTGCAGGTTCTAAACTTCAGGCCTCCCTGAGGCTGGGGCAATGGTGGCGTTACTTGTGGTAGCTGGCTTGTGGTCCAGGCTTTGAGTCACCAGGTGAAGGAGCTATGGGAGGAGGTGAGCAGGCTGTGTAGCAACAGAACATTGGCAGTGTCTTCACAGAGACCCTACAAAGACAATAGCGCAGTACAAGGAAGTAAAGATATCAAGAGGATATACTTGAACAAGGGGAGCACTGAGACTCCAAAGATGAAAGTTTTTGGAAGCTTGTGCCTTCTGGCATCAGGAAAAAGCCTCCACTTTCAGATTTGAATTTACAGAATTAGTGCAGTGCCCTAATCACCAAAGAGGGGGATCAGGCTCCATCAAGGAAAGCTTTGGAGATAGCTGAGCAGAAAGCAAATGGTCTTCTCCTCCTTCCCACAGGTGGAGCGGAAAGGGTTGGGTGGAACTGGATGGATGCTGTAAATTAGCTACTGCAAGTGCAGCTGGTGGTGCAGGAGGTACTTCAGCTTTAATGACCATGGATCCCTCTTTGAAGAATATGGACTGTTAGTGAGAGGTAGGACCTATTTGTCAAATTGAGGTAAAGGAAACTTTGTGAACAAGATAAGGAAAGATTTAAACTAAGTATGTCAGGGGATATTGATCAGAGAGAGAACACTGAGGATGACACAGTGGGGGGAGCTTGTTACCGACAGCCAATTGAGGCAAGGAACTAGCTCAATGAAGTCACTGTATGGGAGACTCCGGTTCTTATGGGAACTTGAACCTCCCTGCTAGTTGCCGAAAGGATGCAAGCAGCATGGGAAGTTTCTGGAGGAACTTAAGTAATGCAATCAGCAAAATCAGAGAATTCTCAATCTCTTAAGACCAGCAAAGGAGCACAATTAAGCCATTGTTCTCACTGCAAAATCCACCGAGATGATTCAACAGAAGAAACTAGATTTCCAGAAAGCCTTGTAAACTAAGACAGTTTATTACCTAAATGACTCTAGGATTTATTGTGGGAGGCAGGGGGAAGAGAGTTCTGGGATGGAAAAGACAGAATTTTGTGACTATGGAAAGCTTACCACGGCATGTTTTAAAGGCACTATTTGAAACTTAATGTCAGATGTACAGGGTAAGGACCAAAGGAGGGGAAAAGAATGAATGTAGATGGAAAGGAAGGGAGTATGGGAAAATACAGGGAAAAAGTTCTTCTCCTTTGAGAAATTGTTGTTTTCAGGATACGTACATGATTCTGTTTTACATACAGAATATTAAATCATTAAACATGAGAAGCTGTTACCATTGTTATGAAATTAAAATGCAACTAATAAAATTAGTAGCACAATTAATGTTTTCTTGTTTTAAGAAAGGTTGACATTTATTTTTTCAGCTACTTCTGAGAGGACAGGAAAAAAGCCACAAGAATAAAGTTGTGATTTACCTTATACAGTAGATTAAATATTTTCTAAGTATCAAAATAGCTCTTAAGATATGGTTTTAAAAAAAAATTTATAAACCAGAATGTGCCTTAAATGTTTTTTGGGCATTGTATGAGGATGGTAAATCTGTGGAATACTAGAAAGACATAAATAGACATAACCGTTAGGTATTACTTTTAAGCCTTACACACTTTATTAAAGGTGTTGATGTATTCTACATACACTTCTCATCTTATCAGAGATCTTCTTACACAATCTGAATGGGCCCTACTCTAAAAATGAACATAATGTGTTTTAATTTAGAAGGATCATTCTGATATCACACAAGAAACTGGCTGAACTTTCTTGGGTTTAGGACTAAAAATTTCTTGGAAGAGACCAAGCTAGGGAAGCTTTACCCAGATAAGTAGAAAATTAGAAGTTGCATTTGGCAGATAATACAAAGCCATGCATGAAAAACGATTGATATGTTAAAATTACGATCTTTACTAGAATTCGATCTGTAGAAATACTACCAGAATGTTATTCCCTTCTTTATTATTATATTGAATTTTAATAGCACCAATGAATCTCAACTGTAAATACCATAAATAACAAGAGAGACTTATTATGCATCCATATATTCTTATATTTTCATGCTTCGCATCTCGTTTGGGCTCCTGTAGCGTTTCACAGTCACTCTAGCCACATTAGATGAGCAGTCAAAAACTTCCCTAATAGTAGACCCATCCCTATGTAGATATAGGTTTTTACTTTCAGTGTTTTCTGGGGACTGTCTGCTTTATTGTTAAGGACTACCACATCTCATTTTCCTTAATTCATTATTTATTTATTGTTACGATGTACTTCATTTCACATACGTTTGGGGAACCCAGCTTCATCTCCACATAGCAAACTGTTCCTTTTCTTAAAGCTGTATTCTCTGTTCAGTCAAACTATCCTTTACCTTGTTGACGTATTTTATTTTGAAGCTCATTGAATTAGCATCAGTGTGCCTCTGCTCGGGTGCTGCTTCGGGGATCCCCTGGTTGGCAAGGTAATGAAAATAAATTTACTCTTTGTATTTCATCCATGGTTTTGTGTATGTTCCTGTGCCCTGCCTGTGCAGGCGAACACGTCTAGCAAGTTAAATATAAAATCTTAGTAAGACAGTCCGAGAAATATTTTGAGAAAAAAAACTGCCAAAAGCATAAGAACAAACACTAAAAGCATCTTAAATCCAAACCAAAAATTTTACATTATTTTTCACAACACTGTCACTATGGGATACTCCCACACTCAGTACAATATAAAGACGAATCGGATGAATAGTTCCAAATCAAATATAGGTAGCAAAGGTATTAGCACAAATTGATAGAGTGAACATCTTGGCCAAATGACATTTACCCAAGAAAACAGATCTCAAATGGAACTGAAGGAACTAAATATAAATGTCAGCATCCTCTCTGTTTAAACCAAGTTTGGTAGAAAGTGAAAATTACTATATTTAATAGCACATTTTTGAAAAAGTACTTTAGCAGCAAAGGGGAAACTACAGCAAGGCAACCTCCATATTTGATAAAAAATAGAATTAGACATATTACTATATGCAACATATAAGCGGGAAAGGACTAAAAATCTTTTGTATCAGAAATTCCTAAATCACAAATCTACAGGAATTTTTAAAGAAATCAAGTAGCACATCAATCTCTCTCATCTAGTTATAATGCATTCAAATTTCCAAATTCTGACAATGACATTTCATTCCAAAGTCTTTTGAAGAAAAAATAAGGTAAACAGAAGGTTCTGTAAAAGGTTAATAACTTAGTACATTACAAAAAATGGAGGGTATGAACAAAAGTGAAGTTTTCACTCTGGAGAGAATTTACTATTGTAGCTATCTGGAAACTGTGCCGCTCAATATATTTGTAAATGTTCTAAAAAACAATGAATAATAAGACTAGTAAATTTGCTGGTGATGTTTAATTATTCAAGATATATGATCGCTGAGATCTTTAATAAAAACCCCCACTATATTTACACAGTGCACAATGAAAATGAAATTCAATGTCAATAAATGCAAAGAAGCTAGTGGAAGAAAATGTTTTAAATACACATACAATTTTTGGCTGCCAAATGAATTATTATCTCTTTAAGAAAGAGGCAAATTAATTTATCGTGTGTCTAAATTAAAATAAATAATGAAGGATGTGAAGGCCTTTATTCACACTTGACATAATTAAATTGTGAAATTTGCCATAGTGCGTATACAGGCCAAAAATATAATGGAATTAAAACAGGACCATAAGTAAGTCACAGAGGACATACTTATTAGTGGCCATCAAGAACAATAATTCTAAATGTAATCTATATCTGAGAAAGTCCTTAGGACACTTATTTCCAAATGTAATGACAGTAGAAAGCCTATTTTTCACTTACTGTTATACTCTTTTTCCCAAGTATGTGCTAATAAGCTCTGGATTTTATCCATTTTGTACTGCAGGAGTAATAATACATTTTAAGTTTTCATTGTCTGTATGAGCTAGCTTTCACAAAACAAGCTTGACTGATATTTTTGTATTTTTTATTAATATGCATAAAAGCATATTGCCCTTTCTGAGCTTGTCTAAGAATTATTCAATATCTAAAAATTACTTGAAGAGGATTAACATTTAAAGCTAGCTAAAAAAGAAATCCCAGAATTGTAATTCAGCATATTTTAAGTCATTCTTTGAAGTTTAAAACTATTATATTCTTAGTTTTCATTTTCTTTTCATTAGACAATAATAGAAAGTTAATTTTTAGTCTTGATCTCAGACTATCCACTATCCCAGTGTTGATGTGTTTGTTACTCCAAATTTCACAAATTTGGTTCATCTATATATGATGGGAAATAATTTATTTCAATAAATATTTATGATACCCTGATTTAAATGGTAAATATATCCTAAAGAGTCCACACACATGAACACTAAAAATTTCTTCTGCTCAGGCTGTTCAGAATCTTCACTTAATAAATAGTTTACCTCTTTAAGTCAACAAGAAGCAAAACTTGTGGCCTGTACTAGGAAAAACGTAAAACTGATTTGCATAATGCCCACTTTTAATGCAAACTGAATTTCGAGGTGAAGATTTCTAAGATAGCTATTCAGAACCACCTGGGAACATCCAAAGTTATTAAGCTGACCTCATCACTCCATGTAAAATTCCGACTCTAAATCCTGGTTTATATATCTTATTATTTTTAGATAAAAAAGAAATTATACTGCTTATAATGTTCATCATAAACTGCCTGAATCCTGTACTTGAACTTCAGAATTTATTTCTGCAGATTTTTATTTATTTTGCCTGTAGGAACAAAAGCATCTGGAAAGGTCCAAATAAATGCATTTATAAATCTCACAATGATTCTAGTTTATGGCATTTCATCCTGTACTGCACATAATCATGCAGACTCTTACTGTCTCTAGAGGCCAGTAGTAATTTATTTATCCTGAAAAGTACTTTGAGATTATTCTGTAAGAAAATCACACATAAATATCACTTACCATCAAAAATATATAAATTGACATTCCAGGCCATGTAACTGAGTAGCCAGTCTTTTTCAGCTGATAGATTTTCATATTTTTAAAGGACTTGCATGAAAAGGTTCACGTGTGAAATCTTGTTTACATAAAGGCAGCAATTTTCTTTTTTTTTCCCCAGGTACATTTTTCAAAACATGGTATATTATTACTTTTTTTTTAGGCTTAGTACATTTTTGGTCATGGCTGTGTTAAAAATTTAGGAATTGTGACTCTTTGGAAGTTCAAGTAAGATAGCATACAGTATATGTATATATAAATATACAGTATCATTCCACTATTGACTCTCCTGCTAGACTCAGGGAGACCTGATATCATGGTTTCAGCTGGGATGGAGTTCACTTTCTTGCTAGCAGCTGGTGTAGTGCTATATTTTGTATTTGGGATGAGAAACAGTGATGAGAGTGCACTAATGTTTTTGGTTGTTGCTAAGCAGTTAAGACCTTTTTTGCTTCTCATACCGCCCCACCAGTGAGTAGACTGAGAGTGCACAAGAAATTGGGAAGAGACTCAGCCAGGACAGCTGATACCAACTAACAAAAGGGCTATTCCATACCAAATGACATCATGCTCAGTATATAAAGCTGGGGGAATAAGAAGGGAGGGAGGGGCATTCAGAATTATGGCTTTTGTTTTCCCAAGTAATTGTTAACGTGTGATGAAGCCCTGCTTTCCTGGAGGTGGCTGAACACCTGCCTTCCGATGGGAAGTAGTGAATGAATTTCTTGTTTTGCTTTGCTTGCATGCGTGGCTTTCGGTCTACCTATTAAACTGTATCTCAACCCACGCGTTTTCTTTTTTACTCTTCTGATTCTCTCTGCCATTGCAACTAGGGGGAGTGAGTGAGCAGCTGCATGGTCCTAGTTCCTGTCTGGGGTTAAGCCATGACACCTGAAGATGAACCTTGCCAGTGAACACTGAGGCAAGGAAGGCCCTCTGTTCCTTAATCTTTTCCATGCCCTTGGTCAGTAGGTCCCTTACCCCATTGAACAGAGAGCCCACACTTTTCTTAGCCTTTCTTTAGCTGCTGTTGTACCTACAGTAGGTCTTCTTGCACTTCACAACCCTTTCTAGTTTTATGTCCAGCTTTTGGGTCACATCTCTCTATTCCACCTGGTAGCCCATTTCTGTTTCCACTTTCTGTGTACTTCTCTTTTTTGGGTGGCTGAGCTCAGTGGGGAGTTCCCTATTCATCCATGCTGGATGTCTGCTGAATTTGTTCAACTTTCTACATGTTGGAATGGATGGTTCTTGTGCTGTGAGGAGATTGTCTTTGATAAGCAAATGGTTCCTGAGCCCCTTTGCTTTCCAATGCCATTTCCCAATGGATCTTGACAAACAAGCTGAAATTCACAGAGTAAGCTGAAATCTACTTTCCTGAATTCTGGGGCTGTGGTTCTACTGTTGATCATTCTCACTTCTTCCAGGATTTTAAACTCCCTAATCTCATGGTTACTGCTGCCAAAGCTGCCCTCAGCCTTCATACCTGTAGTGGGATCTTCCTTCTTTGTGAGTAACAGATCCAACAGACTATCACGCTTATTTGACCCATCAATCAAGTGCATAAAGATAGCAAAATATTATAGTAACATAATCTTACTTGGTGACATTAACTTAGAAGAACTCTGACTATACATCTGATGAAGGTCTCACCCAATATTCTCCCACAGAACTTATTTTCTTAATGTGATTTGTTCACAAGGTTATATCGATCACAATTCTGCTTTTAAATCTGCTGTGGGAAGATCTACAGGTACATAAAATAACTTTTTAAAATTATTAACTTTTAAATCAGATGCAAGTGCATTTTTTGAGAGGAAGTATGGGTTGACATAGAATGAACCTAAGAAAGCTAAGTGATTCAGTTCACTTTAATATATATTTATATCAAAAGCCACTTTTGAGATGAAATGGTAAGTATTTTTAGTTATCACCCATCAATGGTGTACAGGAAAAATGTTATAGTAAACTAGTCCAGATCCGATAAATCTCCTTTACAGTACTAGGTTTTTAATTTTTCCTTCCTGTTTTACTCCTTTCAATTATTTAAAAGACTACTCTATTTATGAGCCTCTCCAAGGGAATTTAAAATCCCTCATGAAATTCTTCCTAAGTATTGTAATTCTTATCAACTTGAACTAGCCTCCCACTAGTTTGTCATGCAGTCTCATAAGGGTTGTTTAATTTAATCATCTTTCAGAATTTTAGAATTATTTATACCAAGAGACATTACTTTGCAGAAACAGTTACTAAAATCATTATTAACAATAAATATAAGTTCATCTTTCATATAATTTAGTGGCTAGAGAGTATCAATGTGAAGGGTCTGGTTTTCAGGACTTGTCTTGGAAGTATATCCAATTAAGCTACTATTGTGCTCTGCAATTTATTCATTTATTTATTTATTTTGAGACCTTCTTTGGGGTTTTAGCACTTAATTTACTTACATTGTGTTTTATGTTATTCTTCTGTGGAAGATTCACTTTCCTCATGATTGATAAGTCCCATAACAAATTATGCACTCTTATCTAGATTGTTCATCGCTGCTTAAATCGAAAGGGAGAACTCTGGGAAAAACAGGGCTTGCTTACTTGAAAACTTTAAAACTTTAAAGCTAATACAAATCCAATTCCTACTCATGACAGCGCACATTTTCTTTTAACAGTTACTTTATTTGATACACATTTTTCAAGGGAAGAAACACTTGAAGATACCACTTCTGTAACTTTGTTTCATGCTTAGACTAGACTGAAATTATGCTATTTGTACAAAAGAGGTATCTTTGACACTGTAATTCTGTAGATGTGTTAATAAATGCATGTGTTTCCAAAACAAAGGAATACAAATTCTAATGACCTTCAACTATTTCTAAAAGATCATCAATGATGTACAAAATTAATAGATCTGCAGTCTGACTGCTATTTACATTTATATGTATAGTGGAGAATATATGAGATCTTACAGCAAAAGTCGAATTCAAAATCTTTTTTGTAAAGGATAAAGATTAGATTTTTCCACTTACAAAAAAAAAATAAATCTTGTGTTCTTAAAATATTCATGACAGATCACATTACTGCAAGCGCAAAACTGAGGACTGATATGCTTGCAACTTCTATTTTGAAAAAGAAACCCAAATACACATGTAATTACTAAATCATTTTTAATGAAATGTTGATTGCCATGAATAATGCAAACTACTGAAGACGATCAATGCCCTTGACAGACATGCAGTTGTGGTGTATTCAAGTGGATGTATGATATTTAATAAATTAATTCTGCATTTTTTCACTAATATCCTGGTGTTGAAGTGAATTTTTTTAAATTAAAAAAAAATGTGCAGATACATATACACAAAAACTAATCGTGTGTGTAATTACTTTGTAGGAACATGATGAGAAGCAAATGCAAACTTTGATTAAAAAGTTAATCTATTTACTTTCCAGGCGCTATGATCTCTGCTGTAAAGCAAAAAGAGAACACACACATTTTAAAATCTAGGATTCAACAATGTGACCAGACATTTCTGCAGTGCTCCGGCTAACCTTCTGCTTGATAAGCACAGAAGGAGCAGAAACAATAGAGGTTGTGTAAGGCTGCCAGTCATGAAGTTTGAATATTAGGAATTTCATAGAAGAAAGGCGAAGAGTGATCAGTTGAGGAGTAAAGTTGGACCAAATGTGTGCATTGCTCTTGACTTGAATATCCAGCAAAAGCTGCTGATGAAACCAAGGTCTGTTTCAGGATTCTTTTGTTGGCACAGAATAAGTATCATGTAATTACAACTCAGTTTCATATAATTGCCAACATTTGATGGTCATTAACAGGGAAAATTAAACATACACTGTTATTTCCACTGTAACAGATGGATTGTTTTCATCCCATCTCATAATCTCTCTCCCCTTTTATTTCACTCTCTCATAAAATCTAGGAAATGAAAACAAACAGTCCTATAGAATTGAAGACATGAGCTTTTCCAGCGATTTTCCTTTGCTTTAATTTGCTTTCAATATCTTTTAAACCATATCTTTATAAATTTTCATTAAAGTTTTCTTTAGTACTTCATATTTTGTGGGTAAATAACTTTTCTGGTTTTGGAAGTTGAAGAAGGAACTGCTGTGTAGAGCAGATCAATTAGAAGCTGGTGTCTTTGCTGTATTAAGCTTTCTCATTTTTCATCACCTCTGGTTCTAATCCCAAATGTCTTCTTAGCCATACCATTCCTTTAGCAGAACATTCTTAAGGGGAAAACCGTGAAATGTGACATGTTGAAAAAAAAAATTTACAAAACCTAAGTGCGGGAAATTATCTGGGGAAGTTTTGATAGCAAAATGACAGTGAATATATTCTCATGTCGTCATTGCCCACTCACTCATTTTGTTTGCTTACTTGCAAATCCGAAGATAGTGCCCTAAGT
>VYZM01023214.1:0-21324 GCA_013398915.1 Dromas ardeola
TATAATTATATATGTATATATATAACCGTGGCTGTTTCAATAACAGTAGCTAAAACTGTAAATAAAAGTACAGATGTTCATAGATCATTGAGCTCGGTTCATACTGTCATCTTTTAGTTTACTTAGACATAGCCCACAGATCCAGTGGTGCCCTAAGAGGTTTGGCCTTGCTGCCTGCTGTACTGTGCACCATGAAGTCATGGTGCTCATGTGCAGTAAACACAACGCTTTCGGGAAGTTCTGTTTCATGGATAAGCTAAAGTGTAGATCCGCTCTTGGAGGCCGCAAGACTACTGTGTGCTACGGTCATCTGGGAAGCCTGAGTTGTCCGACAGGACCTGTGATTCAGAAAATTAGGGATCTGTTTTACCTCCCCTTCCAGTCAGGAAGCAGCCAGTGTCAGGGAGCCAGAGTACAGCAGAGTGGGAGTCTCTCCAAGGGCAGGAGTCCTGGCCGCTCAGCAATAAATGGTAGAAGCAGAAGAGAAATAAGAGAGAAAATAGATTCCAGTTCGGTCAGATTATGAGAAGGTAAGAAAAGACGGCATGCCGACAGAATTTTTAGCCCCGTAGAAATAAACTTACTCTATAGGCCTTAATCATTTTATCTAAGCATTGAAGTTCTTAATTCTGAAAATGACGTTTCTACTGGAAAACATAACACTGAAGGAGATTTGAGTAGGTGTGCCCATTGCAAAGAGTGCTGTCTCAGATCAGTAAAACTGATCCCTTTAAAAACTACTGGCTTGTTAGGCAGCACACATTTTGACTTAACTTTTGTACGTACTTGAAGTACTCACAAAATTACCTCAGTTTAGGCAGTGAGACGTCGAAGCCTATGCCTGGGATAGCCTCAGTCCTACTGGCAGAGGCAGTTTCATGCTCTGAATAGCACTTTTATAGAGCAACTCATTGCTGTCCTCAGATGAAGCTGGAGATAAGATTTCAGATGCATACCTTTCTCCAGACGGTTGACTGAGGGATTTTGGCATTCAATGTACTGAAAGTTATAAAGCCGTCTTTAAGTGTCTCACTCTTCTTTGTCCATTACTCAGTGAGCTTTGGTACTGAATCTGTAATGCCTTCATCTCTCTTTGCATCAGGCCCTTAGTACCCACTGATGATGAATGGCAGAACCACCCAAAAGGACTAAAACACGGCAGGATGCTGTCCACATTTTAGTCAAACCTTCCTAAAATGCAGTTGTAAGTACCTTCATTGGTGGAGGAGGATGAGATCATACAGATTACTACATTTTTATTGTAGTTTGTATTTAGAACAGTTAGGCAGTGGAAAATAGGGACGTTAATTCTATTTCTTTGGACTTATGGGAAATGTTATGTTCTTTCCTTGTCTGACCCTTCCCTAAGCATCTGCTTATGGCAACTGTTTGAGACAGGATAGTAAAATAGGCAGATATTTTGATTTGACTCATTTTGGTGACTGCTAAATTCTTAAAGCATGCATCTCATTCCCCAAGATGTTTTCTAATTCCCATGCCATGGATCAGACCAGATTGGAGGCAGCTGTTCTGTTTCTGCTGAAGCTGGATCACTTTTGAAAACCATGAAAGATTCAGGGAGACAGAAAATGGTTTCAATAATATCTTGTTTATACTGCAAACTCTAGTCTTGCCACAAAGTGTAAGACCTTATTTCAGAAGCATTCTATTATACAAAGTAATTTAATGGCATTTAACAAGTATATAAATTTATCTGCCATCATAGCTATGATCCATGCTGATTCTTCGCCTATTGGTTTCAGGAGCATAGAGGGACACATTGCAATAGTAGAAGATTCTGATACGGAATCATAGTATACGTCATAGAACCATAGAACAGTCCAGGTTGGAAGGGACCTTGAAAGATCGTCTGGTCCAACCTTTCATGGGAAAGGGACCCTAGATGAGATTATCTTGCACCCTGTCCAATCGTATCTTGAAAACCTCCGGTGATGAGGACTCCACCATGTCCCTGGGGAGGTTGTTCCAGTGAATGATTGTTCCTACTGTAAAAAATATCTGTCTCATGTCAAGATGAATATACTTTACAGAACAAAGGGGTTTGTTGATTTGTTTTGCTTTGTGGTTAACTAATAGGAAAAAAACACGTTTTAAGAATACACCCAGCTTTGCCTCTCCTCTACTCTCCTGTTGATTTTTTCACAGCCTGTCAGTTCTTGAATGTTGCTTTCTGAAGTTTGCAAATGGCATAATGGCAAACTAAGGACACAACAAAGGAAACCTATCTGCTTTCAGGCTATCCTCTATCCAACAGCACATCAGAATGTGGTTTTACTCCCTTTAGAGCAACAGGATTTCTTCTTCCTGAAGACTCTCTGGGCTGGTGGAAATGGGTGTTATTGGAGAAGACAGCGTTTAACTAGAAATGTGAACACTACATAATTCATACGTAAACCATGTAAGCAATAAATTTTAGAAATGAAAGCCTGTCTCTGCCTTTCAGTGATTCATTCTATGTATTTCTTCCCATCTTCTGTATCTTCAGCTTTGTTGTCTGCTTCTCCGTGTATTTGATGCTTCCTCCTGCTTTTCACTGTATTCTATCTATGCCATTCAGCGTGGCCTGGGTTAAGGAATTTGTTGCTGCCTCTTATATCAGCTCTTGATGCTCATGCATTATCAAGCAGGGGTTCCTTGAAGCTAAACAGGATGAGTACAGTGAGGGTCCTTTTTTGAAAAATGAGGCCCACAGAGAAGGAAATACATTTTTTTGGAAGCTGGCTAGAATAGAGGCTTTAGATAGCAAGAAACTGCTGCATTGTATACAGTATTCTTGCTGCAAATTATCTGACCATATTGACATAGAATCACTGCTTTTAAATAGAATAATTTAACTAACACATAGTTTAGGTCATATTTTAGTCAATTTAAACTTCCCTTCAAAAACACCGTATCCAAAACTCAGTATTTAGCATTAGACCGCCAAGATGCAGGTCTGTCCATTGACTCACTTTAAAACCTGTTCCTATAAAAATGCAACATGAGACAAAAGCCAGTGATCCTGAAACTTCAGAAGGAATCACCATCTACTTTAGGTGAAAGCTTTGGATTTTGTAATTTTATTATTATAATTTCTGTCATGCTGTCTGAGAGCAGAATTTTCAGTCTGTCTTAACTGAAGGTCATTTGAATTTGAGTGCTAGCCTGGATGTACTGGTCAAAAATTAAGTTTTACATTTCTCACTATTTTTGCTTGTATGCACTCAAAAAAGAAAAACCTGCTTCTTGGCTTCTAGCTCTGAGAAGCTGCAGAGAACCTCCAGCTTGTGATGAAATGTCACTGCTGTGATGACAGCCCAAGAATGCTGTCTGCTCTATCTGGTCAGCTTTGGAATTCATGGCACTTTTCTTTCGTTTATGTCCATGAACTTCACAGGAGCTTCTTCCAGCAGGAAAAAATACAGATATTTTTATGATATGCCACTTGTTTCAGGTTTCTTCTTGCAGTTGCTTAGTGACTTGTTTTCTTCAATTATATTTAAACTTGGTGAGACAGGAGAACCTTCTTGCTGTGTGAGAAATCACTACCAGGTTTCCCAAAAATTCTGTGGAGTCTTGATATGTGCCTTCAGCCTATTCTTGCTTGAGCAAAACATGGTTTTAAGTATTTTCAGCAGCTAAAGCAAGACTGGGTCATTACAATAATTCATTCTGACTGTCATAACACAAGCCAAAGAAGCTTGCCCAGTAGCTTCTGTTTCTGCCCAAAGCATATCTTTAAGGACATAACATCCTAGCCTTTATTTAGCTGTGGGCTGCTCTGGTTGCTTCACACACTGCTCCTGGTTCTCGGAATTCCTACTTCACACCATGTAGGGGAGCTCCCTTTAGATGTTTTGTCATCACATCTTTTGAATGTTTGGCAGGAGATTTGGGGTTTTTTACTTTTAAATGTGAATTCTCTATTAGGGTATTGTGCAATACCATTTTAGTACGCAAGGAAAACTGAACTTTGTAAAACTATATGGGCTTGTTTTGATTTGGGAGAATCTAAGCATCTGGAACTATCATAGATGGCTAATTCAGACACAATCTGTCCTATTATCTCCAAAGGAACTTGATTATTTTTTTTCTTAGTTTAGTATTTTCAGAACACTTCTCTCTCTCTCTCTCGCTGCTTTAAAAATTAGTTCAGTGGTTCCATGTTCACATCTTTTTCTTTTCATCAGATTTTTATTCTTCTTCCTACTTGTTTGGGTATGCTACATATTCTGTGTTTTGGATACAGCATATATATTGCTATTAATATATATGTGTATATATCTGCATATACTTTATGTAAGTATACAAATTGGATAATAGACTTGCACAAATAAACTTTACAAATACGCTTTTTTATAAAAGCTATCTTTTGTGTATATGGAAATGAAAAGTTATCTAGCATCATCTTATTTTCAGTGTTTGATTCCAGTACTATTTCAAACCATATATAAAAATCATAAATGAAGGGGTTTTTTACAAAATATTCATTAGTTTTGGAAAAGTGACGTATCCGGACAGATTTATGAAATTACATAGAAAGTATATAACCATTTATTTCTAATCTGTGATTTCAACAAGTTCATGCCTTAA
This sequence comes from Dromas ardeola, assembly GCA_013398915.1. Classification (NCBI taxonomy): domain Eukaryota; kingdom Metazoa; phylum Chordata; class Aves; order Charadriiformes; family Dromadidae; genus Dromas; species Dromas ardeola. The sequence continues at coordinate 4,594 of VYZM01023214.1, forward strand.
AAATTCAACTTTTATACATATCCAAGAGATATCTATCAGTGCCAGGTAAGCTATAGAAAAACTTTGTAAATATTCTATTTAGTATGTTTATCTGCAAATTCAAAAAAAAAAAGGTGCATTGTTTCCCTATCAGAGGAGGAACATTCCTCAAACTATTTTTGAGACTTTACTCTTAGGTGCATCAAAATCTTTATTTTTTCAAGTATCTTCTTTTTCCTTTTCTCTTTTCCAAAACACTTTTAAATAATGTAATCATATTTTGAGAACTATTAATTAGTGCTTTTAAGAATAGAGCTCAGTTAACTCATTCGTTGCGTCTCAGAGCAGGGTTGTTCCCAAAAGCAAAATTATGAGTAGCTTCAAAATTATTTCGGGCTCTGTACACTAAAACTCATCTCCTTTGCAAATGATGGGGAGCGAAATGACAGACTGGACGGTTCACCAGAGCAAATGTCTAGACTGGCCCCCTGCGTCTGTAAGTAGAGTCTGTTGGATTCTGATTTGGTCCATATTGACAAAAGTCCTGCCCTCGTCAAAGGTTTTTCTATTAGAATAGTCTGCTAAATTAGTCCGAAGTGTATCTTTCAATCTGGAAAATGAGTTTAAACAGGAAAGGGTAAGGTCAAAATAAGGCTGTGGTAACAAATACGAGTCAACAAAGGAATGCTGTCAAGCCTGTCAGGCCCAAAGCCTACATGACCTACATGAAGCATTTCACAGTGTTTCTGTTGACAGATGCTTGACTGAACTTGCATCTGGCAAGTTCTGCTGAGACACCAAAACAGCTCTCTTCTTTTCGACCAGAAGAGTGGATATAAAACCCTTTCTGTGACTTGCCAAATGCACACAAATAAATTTGGGACACCTAATTTCTATTTGGGACTGTGGTAGCAGGTTGTACTTTTCCTCTGACTATCATTAACTCTTCACACATTCTAATTTCACATTAGCACTCCTCATCACATTCACACTCTTTACATCTTCCAGTGCTAGTTTATAGTTGGCCCCATTAGATTTGGTGTGCTGCCATTTGAATTATTGGGAGGTTGCCTCTTCTTGGAGCAGCTGCAGCTTTACAGGAGGGTGCTCCTCAGTGAGTTTCATGCCTCTGGCCAGCTGCACCAGGCAAATCCTGCTTTTTTTGATATTTGGACCTCAGAGCACAATAGACATGTCTATGCAGCTGGCACCAAACTCTTGCATTTCTGCAGAAGTGAAACAGGCCTCAAGTAGAAGCTACGTGATCATCCTGGAGTGGTGCAGTGAATATTTTTGATACATGTGTTAGCAAGGGAACATGGATGTTAGTGCAGCTAAACTGCTTCCAGACTGCCACTGCTTTGTATACAGCCAGCCCAAGGTGTAAGCAGAGTCTGGTTGTACCTGCCTGCGTAGGTATCTCTGCTGTGTCTAACAGACTGTGTAGAACTGCCAGTTCTGGTCACCTAAAAATAAATTATCAAATTACAGCAAAAAAGAAATAGTTGTACTGTTACAGAATAAGAGTGGAAAAAGAATGCTGCTGGAAAGGGAAAAGAGCTTTTTCTTTTACACCAAACTATTTTGATCAAAATGCCAGAGCATACAAAACTGGGAATTGGCAGGAGCCTTCTCCATGCAGCAGTTCTCTGTTGGACACGTAGGGGAAAGCGGGTTTGGAGCTGGATGAGTGGGGAGGCTGGAAATCCTATTCTGAACTGCAAAATATGGTAGTTGGTGTGTGGCAAGATAGTAAGGTTTGTAACAAATATGCATAACCAATTATGGAGTATGCTGTGAAGCAGCGGATCCAGAGAGAACAGCTTTGGTGTCTGTTACACTGCGTTCCTAGAACTTCACTTGGTGATTGAGTGATTTTAAAGAAAATGAAAGAGAAATACTTCCACACCCGTTGGAAAAGCAGATATTTTCCTTTTAGCAGAGAACATCTGTTGTAGTTAAACTTAAATATGAAATACTTTTTTCTGAGAAATCAGAGCTACTGCAGTTTTTACAAACAGTAAAGACTAAAAAAAGGACAAGAATCCTTATGAATTAAAGGTCCCCTTCTATATAGAAAATAAATGTTTCCTTTGTATCAACAGTCATTTTACCATAACCTCCACGACTCACATAGATTAAAAAAACAAACAAACAAACAAGCAAACAAACAAATGAAAAAAAAAACCAAAACAAAACAAAAAAAACCCAAACCAACAAAATACCAAAAAAGCCCCACAGCCCCATCTGCAAGAAGAACTCTAGAGTTGTTGTCTTTCCTCATTTTAAATTGATGTAGTTTGTGTTAGTGTTCTGGAAATGTAGATGTACCAAAAGCCCTGCTTTACCCACCAGACAATGTGAACAGCTAAATGTTTGTGTAAGTGACATGAGGTAGCATTAGTCTTTGTCTCCTAAAAAGGCTTGTCCAGATAATAGTATAAGAGCCACCTTCTTTAGCTCAAAAGTTGACTCATGCTTTTAGTTACTGATTCAGCTGAACAAGTTCTGCTTACAGCACACAAACAGCCCCAGACCGCTCACGATTGAGAAAATAATTATCTTTTTGGTTAGTATGATAGTGCTTTTTTTACCTCCATAAAGAACGTCAAGAGTCACAGAAGACAGTTTTATTTAAAAAAGTGTTTGATGCTCTGCTGATAGAAGCAATATTTTGGGGCTGATGTACGACAGGGTGAGCTGCCGAACATGAGTTAGGAGAAGTAGTGTCTACTATTACATCACTCCTGAAGGCTTTTTTACTTTTTCTATCTGTTGCATTTAGATAAATAGGTATATTTATACATCAAAAAATGCAGAGGAACAGAAAACACCATAAATATGGCTTTTTTGAGGACCCGCCACAGCTTTGATACTTGCAATGTTGGCTACAACTAGGTTTTTATACTAGCCTGACTTAATTCAGTGGAGTATGGATTTGCCCAAAGTAGGTATTGATTAAAAACAAAAAAAAAAAAAAAAAGGAAGTGTCCAAATTGTTCAGTGCTGCTACAACTTAATACCTAGTTCAATCTATAAATTTCCAGTTCATCTATGCATAATTTTCATCCTGTCATGGATTAGTTAAAGCTTCCAAAATAGCCTAAGGGAAATAAAGAATGTTGATTTATAGTGCTACTAACGCAATGTTAGAAACAAGCTGTTATGCCTTGAAAGAGCAGCGGAAGCAGTTATATGCAAGATGTGATTGTTTTATGTGAATGGAAATAAAAGTGACATGGTTGATGAAGTGAGCTGTTGGAAAATGTCATTCTATTCCTTAGTAACAAAATTCCCTCTGTCCCCCGCAAATGGAAAGAAATCTCGGTAATGTTTTAAAATCTGGGTTTCTTTTTAAAAACTACTTTTCATTCAAATAATCTTTTGTTGGGAAAACTTTGTAGTATGTTTTTCCCTGGAACCCTTTTTCTTCTAAATATTATTGTGAAAGTCTGGGAAGTTTCTGGTTCAGTTTCGTTATTTCATATGGTCTTCATTTTCTCTTACTAAAAGCAAATTAAATGCTATATGTATCTGTGTGTGTGTTTGTATTTATAGTGAGAGAGAAAAAGGAGGGCAACTTCAACCTGGAAAAGGTGACAGAAGGCTAAGAAATATTTTCCCATCACTAATTTAGCCATTCCGGCTTAGTTATATATGGTCAACTAGTAAATTTCTCTTTTCAAACTGGCCTTTACTCATGAAACACAACATGTTTACTTTGGCTGCTGGAGCTTTAAGCAGACATGGTACGAGGCGGACAGTGCCAAGTTAGTTGAAAGGTCTATTAAAACATATTAAAGTGGGCAGGGAGGCACAGTGCTACTTATTTATTTGAAGTCAAAGTATTAAAATATGGATCTGCTTTCTGTGGTAGTAGAGAAAGCGTATTTTTCCTAGTTGAGAATGTATGATACCATTGGCAGGTGGCTGTTGATTGTTTGCAGACTTATAAGAAATCATCTTCTATTATAAGTAGAAGTATTTGAATTTATAATCTTTTCTAGACCTTTTTTGTTTATTTAGCAGTTCGTGAAAGAAAAAGAGTAAAACTCTTATTAACATTGAGGATGGAGAAAATATTTAAATTATTAACAGTGCTTTGAGTTTTGCCTGGGAGGATACTGTTTCTTCTGAAGCTGGAATGCAGTTGGTTTTCTTTTGTTTGCCTGAAGGCTGAAGTCCATAAATTATGGCAGGTCAACTGGTTTGCAAATACCTTTTAATTTGTAATGCTTAATGCATAAATTGGGGTTTTTTTTCATTGAATTTTGAGTTTCAACTTAGATTTTAAAAAATGGTGTGATGAAATACAGAAATATGTAATTTCCACAAAACACCTTATAAAAAGCAACAAGGTGTCTAAAGGTGTCTCACGTGTCTAAAACTGAGTAACATAGTTTGCCGCTTCTATTTCTCCTTCTTTTGCACATCTTTGTCACTGTTACATACATTCCACCTTTTGTTAGTCTTTTTTTCTTTTGGTTTTCCTAATTTTGTTCAGATTGTAACTTTTTTATTGTCAGCAACATATTTTATTATAGCCTTTTTTAAAAATCTACATTTATTTTTCTCTTTTCCTATATGTAATAACATTTCTGTATCGTATCACATAATTACATATGTAATTCTTGCCTTGTCTGTTTGTGTATGCTTAAGGATAAAATGGAAACAAGTCATATGTCTTGTAATCCATTTGGCTACATAGAACTAAATGAAAATAGCACCCTGTTGCAATTGTTTGTTGAGCACTTTTATGTCATTGTTATAAATATGAGAGGTCCGCTACTATCTTCCATTGGTTTTGATTGTCAAAATTTTATGTGTAATGGACAAGAGACATTATGTTTTGATGAAAGTAGAAGGATTTAACCCTTTTCCAAAACTGGAAGAGCAATGTTGTTGTGAGAGATAATAACTGATAGGAAATTTCGCTTTAAGCTGGTTCATCACAACAGTAAAATATCTCTGCATGACTTTTTGAACAACCTTATGTCCAATTCCTTATTTCAGTAGGACAGAAGAACTGCACAAAGATATGTAGTGGACTGAGAACTCCATGGTCAAAAAGAATTTTTTGTGTATTGCAGCATTTCCCAGCCATCCTATCAAAGCAGCTTCAGCACCCTCCGGTAGCATTTGTATATTCATATTCAACATACAAGTTATTCCTTATGTTCCTTTACATGTGCTTTCTCGTTACAGTAAGAGAAATGAACACAGGAGACCTGTTTATACACTGGTCACCACAGGTGACAAACACCTCAGGGTTTATCCTCCTGCCTCCAGATTAGAATTCTCTCTTAAAGGAAAAAGTGTTTGTAAAGAACAAAAAGAATGCATGCCTGACTGCTAAAAGTATTCTTACGTTTCTATTTAAAACTAAAGGTGTCTCTGAGTAATTCCAACAGATATAACATTATGGTTACATTATGGTTAACTCAGCCTGTAATTTCATATGTGTTTTACTACAAGAGTTTAAGTGTTCAGTCTAGCACAGAAAATGTCATCTGCATGGAACAGGAGAGACTGTATGTAGCAAATTTACCCCTTGATTATTGGAGTACCAGATTCTTGCCCTTTTATTTCCCAGTAGTGCCTATTTTTATGAGTAGTACTGGTTAAATTTAGATGTTAAGGATGGCAAAAGTGGGCTCTCAGCTTACGTTGTAGTAATGTGATTTGTTTCACACAAAAAAATTTCTTTAATAAGAACAAACAGAAGCCAAAGGAAGTAATATCTTCAGCATTTGTGGCATTTGCAAGTTGCTTTCCGTATTTTAAAAGTGTTCCAGCTCCTTTTCTTTGCAATATAATGCTGCTTCCTAATTTAGTAACTTTCAAGATAATCTTTGGCCTAACAAATGATTGGAGTAAACACTAAGAGACATTTTTGCAAAAGTTAACCATAACTTCTAAAATGCCAAGAGAAGAACTTCATTCCAAATTTGACATCTGTCTCTTATTTTTAAGCGATGACTTTAAATAATTTCACGTTACACAAAATCTTTATCAAGTGTATGGTTTTTTATACATCCTAAATTGTGTCCCCTACATTTCTGTAAGTTATGTGCTTCTTTCTTATTCAATAAACCTTCCGCCACCCTCCCACCCCTCCCAAAATGTCATAACCATTGGAAAGGTTTATGTGTATTTCCAGGAGTAGGTACTTGGAGGTTCACATTTTATGAGTAGTATGTGCTTTTGTGGTCTGTTAATTCAAAGTAATTTGGAGGCAGAAGGGCAAGCCACCAGTGAGTGGATAGAGTCCAAAGCACAATGCTAACTGTCGTCTCACTATTTCTGTGCTTTAACTCTGGGACACACCATGTAATGAATTACCTTGCGTTAAAACGGCAATGTGTGAATACGTGCTTAGTAGCCTGTGGTAAATGTGAAATTATAAGAGTAATTAATTAGAGTCTTTATCTTTACGGTCTAAGCGAAAGTTTCACAGCTGAGCCTAACTAGTGGTCTGCTGCCACCGAAAGGTCAGCTTCTCTGCCCTTGCTCTGTCCTCTTCTCCCGCTCCTGTGCTCTCCTCATTCCCTTACACCATATGTAGCGATTGTCAGGTTCTTCTGGGACCTGCTTTAACTGAGATATAGCTAAAACTAATCAAGCTTATTTGCTGGTTTAGTTTTCTCCCATTTTAGAAAATAAAACAGCATTACAGAGATGTTTCATCAGCATTGGATTGAAGGAGTGAGCAGAGGAGGAACAGGTCCGTAAATCACTGAACATGTTTCATAGCCCATATTTTTAATTCAGGTCTTTGGCTCTGGCCATGAGCACAATAGATAGTTCAGCTGAGTGGTGTGATTGGTTTTTTTTAAGCCTGCATCTTAAATATGAAGGAGAGATATTTGTTCCCTTATATGGTTAGAGGTAAACAGAGGTCCTGAAAGTGAGCTATTTTTCAATTTATCTTTTATAACTTTAAATGGTTGATTATATCAGTGCACTGTAGATGTTTGAAATCCTTTTGGGTTACTTAGTAGTTTGAGGCATCTTGAGTTAAAACGTGATGTTGTGCAGGAAATCAAAGCAGTCTGGGTTCAGACATATAAAGGTCAATAATTTCTAACTGCTTCATACTGGAAAACAAGACTGGAGAGAAGTGTATGTTGGAGGAAGGGATCCAGTGCTTGGCCAGTCCAGCTCCCCTTTTCCCCTGCATATCCATGATTGCATACAGCCACCACAGCAGCATCTGAACAAATCGGATAGCCAGTCCTCTGGTGCAGACATGTAGGAGTCTGGGATGTGGCCACCCTCCTGCCCATGGCCGCAGGTTGGTCAGAGCTAGTTGCAGGCAGCTGCAGGTGGACCATGCTGGTGGGCTCCACTGGCTGGACTCCTCTAGTGTGTGGCTCATGCCATGGCAGGGGAGTAGAACAAGCTGTGGCATTATCCTGTGCTAGAGACTGCAGAAGTTGCAAACTTCGTAGATATTAAGGAGAGCTGTTTCTTAGTTAAGTCACTTCTCTAAACCTATAGCGAGAACATATTAATCTAAATAGAATTTGAATGAAACCAGGAAACTTCCATTAGTACAAAAGCAACTGTTCAGAGTTTTATATAAAACTTGGATGCAAAAGAAAGCATATGCACTATTTCACGTCATTCTGTGAGCTCTAGGTTATGTGTTGAAACAGTTCTGAAAGGTATAGGCAAAAGATTGGAATATAATAGGTATTTGCTTTGGTAAATAACAAATATAATTGTACCTCTTACTACTATTTGATACATTCTGCATGTTTTTTAAGATCAATGTCTTATATAAGTCAAAAAGTAGACTCCCTGAAGTTAAAGGAATCATTCTGAATACCTCAACTTTTCAGTATTTTAATTAACTTTTAGTTCCTGCCTTTAAACTTGTGACATTTGCCTTACTGCAAATTTGTTGCCATTTTCCATGCCTGTCCTCCACACAGATGGACCGTGCTGTTCCAAGGGAAATGGAATGAGGTCACCTTATGGAAATGTTTGTCATATAATAAACATTGTAGGAGGAGTGCATAAAAATGGAGCATAAAAGTGACAGAAAGCAAATTGTCCGTGATTGCCAACAAGTGAGAGGAGTAGAAGAAAGCGTGTGGTAGCAGGAAAGTGTGCAAAAGGAAAAGGCGCGAGCAATGCAAAAGGAGGTGGAGTGGGAAGCTAGAAATGAGTTCCCATTGTTCAAAAAGAATAACGCAGCAGCTTTGCATACCCCAGCAACAGGGGACGGTCAACAGCTGTGTATTCACTGAAACACAGACGACGTGTTTAAGTCTATATTTAAAATTGAATGTTGGCTGTATGTGATCCTACGAAGAAACTGTCAGAATGCAATGACGTACTTTGTCAAGCAAATGTCCCTGCAGCCCGGGGACATTAAGCTCGGCTTAATAGTCCTAAGCAGATGCTTGGGGAAGAGGAGGAACAGGGTAGGCATCCTAAAAGATAAGAAGGTCAACAGGCTGTTCAATTTGGATTTAATTTCATGTTTCTTGGGATTTCAGTCACAATTTTTGAATACTTGGAGATGGCAATATTTCTGCGTCTAAGTACACCTATCGTGCCGTTTTTATTTCCTGATAAAAATTGAGTTTCTTGATAATGTCGTGGTGAAATATGTCTTGAAAAAATATTAATGATCATTTTTAGATAATAAATACTGTCTCCTCTGAACATTTTTCACGTCCTAGATTTTGAAAATGGGGACACTTTTACTCTTTCTACCAGAAAAAAAGAAGCTGACCAGCTTAACTTCAACAAAGTATTGTGTCTTTTCCTTTGCAGCTTTTTTAAAGGAACCTGATACTTGGGTAAGAGTAGTGCTAATGTGCTAATAAGGATTTAATAGTCTTATTTCAGTTACATAGATTATACTTAGGCAACCTTGACCCAATGGATTGTTGTCTTCCACTGTTTCATAAAATAGGGTATGATTCTTGTGTACTGCTCATTTTGAGAACAGAGTAAACTATTGATCGCTGTAGTCATCCAGACCCCAATATAAGGGCACCTGCCAGTTGCTGTGTATTATATTTGCACATACACTGCCATCTCCAGAGTAACCTAACAGAGGATTGTGATGTTCCTTAACGCCACTCATCTGGGTGGCTGTCCTAAAAATACCCAGATAATGCTGCTCGAGGTAATTCCCCAAGCACACTGACTGCAACCACTGCCTACTGCGCTTACTTATAAACACCAAGCTATCATCTAAAATATAGATGAGTCATGTTTTGCTCCTTTTGATTCTGTCTGCTTTAGAGTTGATCACGGCATGCAGTTTTGCTCTGCATGGCCTATTCTGTCATTTAAAGAATCCACCAACGCGTACAGTCTTTTTCCTTTCACCTATTTGCTACATTATTAGGGCAGACAGCCTCTTACATTCAAAGGATCCAAGTATTGTTTGATGCTGGGGTAGGGAGCTGTGACCAGTGGCACTTGTGAAACATTATCCTCCAAAATTGCTACCTAATTGTATCCTGAGACTTAAAGAGATTCTGTCCTAATGCATCGCTTAGTACAGGCCCAAAGCTTGTCTTTGCAAAAAGCAGACATTCTTAGTTAAAGATCTAGATGTTTCCCCCAACAGTATCATTATTCTGCTTTTTTTCTTTGTGTAAATTGCTGAGTAGAGTTCTTTGGGTTTGATTTTTTTTATACTATTTTCTTCTGAACCAATAATCAGTGGTGGTTTCTGTGCTCCATGTAAGTATTAAGTGTTAGAGAAAGATGAATACTGAGCTGAAAGATAGCCTTAGTATGATTTAGCTAAATTCTTGTTCCTCTCTTTCATGTTCGGAAGTTGTTTTCAATAGATTTATCTTTTTTTTCCGAATTGTGTGCTATTTGTCTTTTTCCGTGTTTCACAGAAAATACTTGGTGAGCATAACTTGGAATTGTTGTTAGGGTTGAGTTGTCTCTCAGCCACCACTACACAATCTACACAGCTGATTTTTCCATGAAAGACCTTAAGTGTGATTTCATTTTTTCTTTTGATCGAACTCTGCTCACTGATGTATTTCTTTCTTTAATGTAAAGCGAAAGTTGGTAGCATCACCATTGCTGGGCCATTGTGCATGTGTGGTACCCGTGGTCATCCTGTCCAGAGACAGGAGTCACCTGTGACAGTGCTTCCTCTCTCTGGTGGGAGAGTGGAGGACTGGATCGTGGCTGATGTGGGCCAGCCATGCTACCCAGACTGCAAGGGAGCAGATAATACTGGAAGCTGTAAATATAAAAGGTACTACAGCAGTATTTCCAAGTTGAATTATTTTTGCTTTCTGTAAAATTTTTCCAGGCTTTGATCAGTTTTTCAGTAATGTCACTTCTCATACCCCTACAGTCAAGGCATGCAAAAAAGTACTCTGGTGAAAGGAATGTCTAAAATGATCTTTTGCCATTCAAGAAGAATAGTATTTATGAAAGGTTGGTAAGTAACGTTTCCCTGAACTATGTAGTCAATGAACATGACAGTGGACATTTTCAAGTGACAATGAAATGTTTAAGAAGCGTAATTAAACTGTTGCAAGCTATGGGGAGGGTAAGGGAGTGAGTGCTTTCAGCGTATTAAAAGTTGAAGAAAAATCACTGATAAGTCAGGGAGGAAGGCAATCATAGAATCATTTAGGTTATCTAAATTGGTTCAGTAAGCAACTAACCCTTTTCTCATCCCCCAAATAATTAACAACCAATTCCATCCTTAATCAAATTTAAATTTGTCCAAGTAAGACCAACCTTTAATAATCTTGGGTCAAAATTGTGAAATACATGTATGCTTTGAACTTAACACAGAAAGTGACTTAATGCAAAAATAAATAGCTCGAATGCTGTTTCTTGGAAAGGATTAAAAATGAAAATTCAGCACTTGGAACTACTGATACGTTTGGTAATAAATAGTACACCATCCTGTGAGGATACAGTTTGGAGATCCTTTTGGCTACCAATGGAAGATATGCTGAATCTCTAAAAATTGTATTCAGTAACTGACTATTATGGGAAAATAAAACTCAATCTGGCTGCATTTAGGAGAAACAATACTGTCTGGTATATTTCTCTCTCACTCCATATTCTTCTTTGATTTATACCACAAAGTAATTTAGGCCATGATTATTAAAATGCATACTTTCTTTCTCCAAACTGCTTTTAAAAGGCAGAATTATCAATTTTCATGGCAAGCCATGCTAAACTCTTCTACCAACCACAAAGTCTTAAGTCTTTCATTTTAGGAAGGCTGCTTAGGTCTTCTGCACAAATAAAAATTACAATGTTACATTTAAAGACATGTTTGGCTGCTTTATATGCAAAAATGTGTTTAAAAGTAAGTGCTTTTAAATTCTTGATGCTATTGGGAGGCATGATAAAGGAAGGACATTTTCTTTGGGGTGCGCTCCAGCTTTCTCTGATTTTAATACCGCTGCTGTTGGTACGGTGTATGAGGATGAGCATGGGGGTAGGTCTCACGGTCAGCGTGCAGGTCTTTGCAGGTGATGACTATCTTCAGCAGGCCCTCCAGATCCTCCAGCTCACACTTAAAGAGTCCCTAAGAACATGCTGAGAAGCAGGATGACCCAATTGAACAGACCTCCTTAAAGAAGTAGCGAGCTGTTACAGAGCTTGTATTATCAATAGAACTGCAGATGCCTGGAATGAAAAACTATTAATTAGCTTTTCAGAAGTATAAATGTTAATATTCAGTCTTGAGCTCTGAATCAGCCCAACTAAGGTTAGGGACATGCCTAAGTTTAGAAGCGCTGATCACTTTCTACAAGTTTCTTCAGTGTTTTTATTTTGTTACACAGTTATACAGAAAACTTTCTGAACTATTCCAGCAGAACTATTCTGTTCTGTTCTATTCTTTTCTATTCTGTTCCAAAAGTATTGGAAAGGAATTGGAAGTAGAGGGCGAAAAGCAAGAAATTTTTGTGGAGCACTGTGGGAAAAGGAGATGGAGTTTAGTTGGAAGTGGCAGTGGGTGGCATGGCCAGAGTTTCAGAGAGTGGAACTTCGGGAGGTGAATCATTGGCACTCCGGGATAGGCAAGATTAGATTTGGGAGGAATTGGGACCAAAGAAGTAAAGCCAGGGGCTTTAGGGGAGAGGAGTTTTGTGCAGGAAGACTAGAGAGATGGGAGGTTCTACGGCAAAATGGACCCTGAGTCAAGATCAGCGTCAGCTGCCAGAGGCCATTTCCCTCTCCCAAACGCATGCATGGTTTTGAAATATCTTTACCCTGACTTTTTGCCTTTGTAAAGGCCTATATTTCAAATTTCAGGGGCTTCTTAAAGCAAACACCAAACAGCTTTAAGATTTTCATTTTCCTTAAATTCCGAATTTAACAAACAAACCTAGCATTCTTATTCTGTCCTTGGTTCTCTGCTTCCCCACCCCTCCTATATGGAAAGGCTGTGGAGAGTAATTGAGAGCTGTAGCTGTGACAGCTTTTATGCTTTCCATTTACAGACTCATTTGGGGGCATGTTGATTATGTGTGTCCTGGTGTGTAAGTTCCCACACCAGGCTAAGATACATCTGAAAACCTCTTGTAACAAAAGCTGTAGTAGAACTGGGTCAAATGCATTTAAGTAAATACACTAGAGATAGAACATGGTAAAAAAGATAATAATTTAAAATAATGTAATACTAAAAATCTAATAGTCTGCAAGACAATTAGGTGTGAAGTACTTTTGTTAATATTGAGCAAACTAATGAGTTCTTTCGAGTTACCAGCATGCATTATTTAATTTCAGGTGTGAAGTAAATACGTGAGCAATGATGAGCCCATACTTGCACTTTACAATATGAGCTGTAAGATAAGGCGTGGAAGTTGTGTTGGTGGCTTCCTATGCCAAATTTGAGCCCTCCTGTATTAATGTGTAACACGGTAACTCTCTGATGATTTTTCACCTTATTGAGATGGGTACTTTGAAAATATTGCAGCTTAGTCTAACTGTCTCCATAGAGTGGAGCTGTAACAGTTGGCACAGTGAGGGTCATCTGGAATCTTCATTGAAAGTTCATTTTTATCCCTTCAAAAGCCAGTTTTCAAATTGCAAACTTTTAAGTAAAATAAGGCCAACACCGCAATTGGTTGCTGATGAGCCTACAGTTCAAAGTAGAATTATGGAGTAAAATGTATTCATTAAACATCACTGTGTAGACTATGAAAAATACCTGAGGCATTTCTCCTCCCCTTTGTCCTAAAAATAGTCAAATCAGTTAGGAGGAAATCTTGTGAAGTGGAAAAAAAAAAAAAACTAAAAAATTGTATGCCAGGTATCTGTTCAAATCTTGTTTAAAGTTAAAAAAAAATGGGGACAGTTTTCAATGCAGCCTCAGTTTTATAGCTGTGATAAGCTGCTTCCCAAAAAAAAGATGGTCATTTGTGTAACCTTATTTTTACACTTTTTCATGCAGATACATTTCCAGTGTATTTCAACAATAAGAGCAGATGTCAAAACAGATGAAAGAAAATTAAGTATTTGTTTTCAGTCTAATTTTTCATCACTTTTGTGCAACTCACGCTTTTTTGTTAAGCTCAAGCAGTGTTGCCTGCTGCTATTGTAAGTGTTACAAGGCTGCTCTGGAATACTTTAAACAGAAGTCTTTTGAACACACAGGAAATAATCATTGTTAGTAATTTGTTAAATGATCAGGCTAGTAAAAATCTAACGTATGATTAATCTGGGAGACAAGTAGTATTTCTTCCAATTGGCTTAACGAGTAGGACAAAACCCCCATTCAAAATGCATCCCCTTGGAAATGCAAGTGAATTACAGCAGAAATAGTTTTCTGATTGTGTACGTTGCATGAAGGAATATTAAAAACATTAGAAAGCACAGCTAAATCATTCTGCAATTCAGGCACTGAATTTAACATGAGTGGAATACTTAGTGCTATTTTAACATTTTGTATCGTTTCCCGAGACTTGAATGGAATGTCTTTTTCCAACTTGCAGTAGTGTTTATTACTCAATTATTCAATGCTTGCTATTTTAATCATAAAATATAAGCAAAAATCAGCATATTTTATGAAGCTTCTTGTTTTATAGAATAAACATAATTTTCTTTTTAAAAAACACTATATTGGCATTTTTTTTCTTTAAAACCCTATGGTTGGGGAAGGGTTGTAATTGCTATGTATTTTAATCATCGATCTAGTACGTTTTCAGTGTCCAGCTACAGGAATTCGTGTTTGTCCTACCTTTTAGTTGAACGAAAGCTGTCCCTCGATAGAGGGAGCGTCTGTTTGCCAGCTGTCACCGAAAGTCCCTGCTTTCTTAAGTCAGAGGTGCTCCTCTTGCAGCAGGCATGGTTCACAGGAGTGCTCAGCAGGCATTTCAGAAGAGTTAGAAGGAGGCAGCCCTCTCATTCAAAACCCCTTTTTTTGGTGGCTTTTGGACTTTTTAACTTATTGAAAAGCTGAGCTGAATCATACGCTGGCTACTGACTGACGGGTCTGCCTTCTGATTCAGTTCCAGGAGAGAATAATTTTTTGTTTCCCAGCAGAAAATGGCTCTGTATGAGAGGTGGAAGGGGATTGGGGATTCTCACTTGTTTAACCCCTGTGTTCTTATTTATCTGTGTTAAAGAGGAGCATGAAATTTATTTGACATGTCTCTCTAATGGGACGGGCTTTTTTTGGAGAGCAGAGTACAAATTCCTTTATGTTCTGTAACCAATAAAAATTGCTTCTTAGGAGAAAAAGTTACAGCATTCTCCCAAGTTTGTTACTCTATTCTTACTCTTGCAGCAAAATGCAGATTTCAGAAAGGGAAGACAGGCTTCCTAGAAGATCTTACAAATGCCTTCATGTCTGTTTCCCATTTTTCTATTTCTGTGAATGTATGGGTCAGATAGAATATCTCTGAATTTTTTCCATATTAAGAAATGATAGGTAAGTCCAAAGTATCAATGTTTCCTGGAATCCAAGAGGATAATCTCATATCAAGATCTTTTCTTCCTTCCCATTACCACTTCTGAGCCTATTAATTCAAGTATTGGATTTGGATGATCTGAAAATTCCATCATTTAAACACTGGTCTCATGCCTATGATAGTGCCGTACACTTCAAAGATGACTGTGTTGTGCGTTATTGAATCCATATTTTATCTCTTATTTTCTTGTTTTAATCTTGTTGATATAAGGTATCTCGTATGCTGATACTTATATTCAGCATAAACAGTTCTGTCTTATCAAAGGAAGAAAACCTTGCTTTTGGAGTATGTTCATACTCCATGTCCCTTGGGAGAAACAAAAAAAAAAAGAATTATATGATTAAGTATAAATCTTGACGATGACACTGCAGGGTGTGAATTATCATCATACCCCTTGGTTGAGGCAGATTCATCTTTTTTACGGTCACTGTTTCATTTTGACATTTCTCTGATGTGAGACTTGTAACTACATCTTAAGAGTGCCTTTTAAACACCATGAGTTACATTATTGTGCTATTTCAGAATGCAATGTCAGAAAAGTTACATACTTCTGTTAATTTATATAGACAACTCTAATTGTCATGTTCCCTGCCCTTAGTTTCAGAGGTATTTCAAACCATTTTTCAAAATGTAGTGCAAAATGCTTCAGAATTCAGATATCAAAATTATAATCAGCTCCATTGCCTTACATTTTATCTGCAACAATAAAGGAAATACTTTTTACTTCTGATTCTTTTCTGCATGTAGCCAAAATCTTGTGAGACTAGTTTGTCTACAGCTTTTGATCCTGCAACATGGAATGTATTCCTGGAGAGCTGCTTACCTGCCTGATTTATTTCAGTTTAAAATGACTCTGTCCACTCTAAGGATGAGCAAGTTTCTGAGATAATATTAACTTCATTCAAATTGCAGGTCAGTTACAGCTCTAAACCTGAAATGAAAATCATTTGTTTGAAAGTTTTTGTTCAGTGCCATAGAGAAGACTAAGTGGGAATGTTGATGGTAGGGCATAGCTACTCTGGAGGCAGCGATCCCATTCATTTCTATGGCATTTTTGACAATGGCTTCAGGAGAGACAAGGTGTTCACTGAACTGCAGAACTTCTCTACATTTAGAGGTACAAGGCTGTCACAAGGCACATCTCTTTCCAGGTGATCATTTCTGTTCTGCTGTACCTTTTATCATCCTTCATGGACTTGGGACATGACATGCAGAAGTGCAGAACAGAAGGCCGTAGTACAAGTGAATGGGATTTCTGTTTATAAATAAGTTTAGAAGAAATAAAAAGTACGTCAAGGAAAGGGGCATCCACAATTACTGGATATACGTGCCACAGAATCTCTCTGCTTCAAGAAACTTGGGATTCTTGTAGAACGGGGATAACAAAATACCAGTATCTCATGGGAATCTGATGAGTGTTCATAAATGTTTGTAAAACTCTCAGATGCCTTGATGGGTGGTAATGCTGACAGTCATAAGAAAGCCAATATTAATAGATCTGTGTGCAAAGTATATGCAAGCATGTAAAAAGCATATAGAAATAGGGTAGTGAACCTGACATATTAAGAGGAAAAAATGAAACTGCGTGGTTATAAAGTACAAGGAATATAACATTATTTTTCTGGAACGTCAGTCTCAGCTGTTTGCTTCATGTAATGGATGCATGACTTGATTTTTATGATAGATCTTATGATGAAAGTGGCATTTCCTGCCCTGTATTTGTTGAGCTGGCCCTTTAACATGTGTATGAAATTCCTTAATGCATCCCTTTAAATTCACAGTTTAGGACTGCGGTATCTATGGTCCAGAGTGGTAA
>VYZM01023214.1:23047-67393 GCA_013398915.1 Dromas ardeola
ATTGAACCTTTCTAATTTTTAATTTTTTTTTTTTTTTTTTTTTTTTAAATATAACAGCTAATTATGATGATAAATGCATTTAATCCAAAACATGTTATTTTGGGAAATTTGAAGATGTACAAATTCTCTTTCATCATTTAGTTTTCATCTTTCATTAGGTATCACTCTGCTTACCTTAAGATCTGCCTAAGAAAGCTTTGAATCATTTCTACTTGGAAAGGAGAAACTGGTAGTATTTCAGTTTTTGCTTTGAATTTTTCCTAGCCTGGAGTGCCAATAAATACTATAAAATGCAAGAATATAAAAACAGGAAATAAAAATAGAAACTGGCAAAGTTCCTCGCAGTTTTGGCATCTCAGTGTGTGGCTTCTCTTGTTTAGAAAGGCATTTGATCATTGTAATTTACTTTTAAATATATTTAAATACAGATTTCAAAAGATGTTGTATAAATGGGATTTGTGATTTACTTTTTCAATTCTGAAAATTGCTTGATAGCTCAGGCAAAGGATGAAAGTGATACACCATAATCTGTGACAAACTGAATGATTTAGGAGACTGGTCATGAACTAAGATTTAAGAATTATCATTTCTAATTTGAATTCACCCATCAGGTCATCACTGAAAACAAGTATCATCTTATAACAATAACTTTTCATTACTCCATGAGTCTTATTTCAAGTTATTGGAAGTCTTGACCTTATAATAGGTACAGCCTGATAGACAGAAGTATTTTCCTTTTGGTACTATCAATGTGTCTTAATGGGAGAGTTCCCATTTTTCAGTGGTTGTACTGCTGATGGCACAGAGCTAATGCCAGAAGCCAGTGGTGTTTCTGTTGCTGTGTCATAAAAGTCATAAAGTCATGACCTATAGACATGCATGTGAAATTGCATAACTGTATAGGCATACATATGGGTTTATCATCATAGTCCTATCACCCTGATGACTTCAGAAGTTGCTGTGGGTATGGACAGACTACCTATAACTAAGCATTAATGTACATAATAACCTTGTTCACAATAGAAAGGGAAAATATCTTCCAGACAATTTTGTTCATGCAACACCTTAGCTTTAAAGTGTAAGGATATAATTTTAATGCATATGTACAGTGAAGTTCAGAATTAGATTCAAAATAGTATCTAATCTTGCGTTTCTTTCCTGAAATTGCTGCAACAGAATGTTGCACACATCATACATCTTCCTTCATTTGGGGACTGATTTTCAACCTCAGATGTAGAATTTCCTACTTTTCATTTATATTGGATCCTTTATGTTGCCTAGTTTTAGGTATTTTTCAAGTTACAGGTACTTTTAAAAACAAATTAGACAAAGATTTGTTGGTTTCTGATTTTTATGGTTTTTAAAAGCTCACTGAGTTTTAATAGATGATTATCTTACAAAACTTAAGAATTGTCTAATGGCTTTTAAATGTAAAAAAATACTGTTTCCAGCAAACAGTAAATCTAAATATATGCCTAAATCATCATCACTTTGAGATCGAAATGGTGTTATGTTACTGTGCTTGAAATTCATCTAAATAATGCAAGTGGCAAGGTTTATGTTCTAGATAAGTTTTGATCTAGGTTGGGTGCAGGGTTTGGTTGGTTGGTTTTAATTTTTGTATGGTGCAAAATCTTGAACTTTCCTGAGGACAATACATATTTAGAGCTTATGATCTGAAAGTTAGCAGCATTGCCTTGAGTCTTTAATACAGTACAGTAATTTTTAATGTTAACTGCAGTTTAGTAGTTTCATTTTGCTAGAGCTACCTTTTCATCTAATGTACAATGCATTGCCATAAGAATTCTTCCTGCAACCAGAGCAAGTGGAAAGCCTTTCTGTAATTTATAGACCCACTTTTAAAATATTTAATTGCATTCTCAGTTGATGATTGAAACTAGAGTGAAGCAAAACAAGACATTCATAGTCACGTCTTCTGCAGATACCAAAATTCTTTATTCTTCTCTTTTCTCTATTACATTGCCCTTGCTGAAGAACTCTTTTTTTCTTGGATTATTTTTCTTTTTTTGATTCAAGGTTGCTTCATTAATTAGACTTTGTATCATGCCTATTTACAGCATCATATGATATATCAGCCAGACTGCCTCTAGAAGTTTATTCACAAATGAGTGCTCTTGAGGTACATGGATTTCTCGTTCATCCATACCATCAGCTGTATTTATTTTAACTTGGTGTGGTACTCCTAGGTAGTATTTACTGATGTCCTATTCCTTCATTATAGTTTATTTTCTTTATACCATTCAGAAAGGCAACGGAAGGCATGTTGAACCCATATGGGGCACAGATGCCACATAACATCAATTATGTCATCTGGGCTCCGTGGGTTTCTGTTGTATTCCACTGCGCACAAGTAGGGATACTGGTGTTGATCCTGTGGAATATCAGTCTTGATTAGTAACTTCAAATACTATTAACGTACAAAGTGCATATTTGTTTCTGTGTACAACTATGTGACTTTCTCTGTGTTTATTCTGCTAGTACTTACCCATGGATGAATCATGTCCTATCAGTTATGAATTCCCTGTTCCAAGTCTGAACATGCCAAGACAAGGCTTGCACTATAGCAGAAGCCCAGTAGATTGGGTTATATATTCAGCCTGGCTCATATCCTTTTTGCGCGGGCCGGATCCTCTAAGCAACTTCCAAAAACCTCAGAGAATTTGCTGATTCCTACTTCTTGCTTTCCTTTCCTCAGGTTTCTCTTCATCTAAACAGAACATAAATTTGGTGCCATGGTACCAAAGCTTACCAGATTTTCACACATGCTCCATATGGTAGTTCTTCTGTTGAATAAAGTAACTCACTATTATATTTTTATTCATTTAATCTTGATTACAATACTGGTATAAATAAAACATGAGCCAAAAATCTGCTTTTAATCCAAAAAGACTGATCATTTTTTTTGTTGCCAAACTTGTTATTGGAATAAAATCTGATGGCCGCAATCTTAACTCAACTTTAGGTAATATTTTAAGTAGATGGTATTTCATTCAAAAACTTGAATATTTTTCAGTACACTAACTTCAATAGAGATTTGATCTTTCTTAGAAATTACATTATGTGTAATTTCAAGAATATGTGTCTTCTGGATCTCCTTCTAGAAAACAAAGAGAAAAAAATCTGTACCTATAAAATCATTAAAATAATTATATCTTTGTCCTGTGTTTTATTCAGTAAGTTATTTCAGACTTTTATATTTAGTCTGAAAAAATAATATTTACAACTACTTTTTTTTCTTGAGAAAAAAAAATACTTCTTGATTGAGCTGTTTTGCAGTAACCTTATCCCAAAGTTAACATTTATTTCTAACATCTCAGAAAGCCATGAAACAAATGCCATATTGATTTGCTAAACTTTTGAATCATGATACATGTATTCTTGGGTTTGTATACACTTTGTTCCAGTGGAGAGACAGTCTTTATTTTTACACGAAAGTTAAAATGACATCTTAATAAAGAAGAGATTCTTTAATGTTCTGTTCTGCGGGAAAGGGAACCGGGTGTTTCTTCAACAGTGGATAAACTTGTGGTCTCTCAAAAGCTCTGGTTGCAATTTTGTCCTCAGCTTCACTTTCTTAAACTTAACTCACACTTCTTTCATCCGTACGCTTGAAGGCTGCAATCCCATTCACCCATCAGATGTGGTCCTCCCTTATCTATGTTCTTATTTCCTTCACATACAGCTGTCTCTCTTCAAACAAGCACCAAGCTGCAAACGCATAATAAAATCTACCTTGCAAAAATATATTAGGTCCTTAGACACACCTAGATCTTCTTAAAATGATTTAGCCTGATCCCAGGCTTTATTCTGGCCCAAGCAGCTTTTTAAGGCTTTGTGCCATACAGAAATGCAAACCAATTTTGAAAAGACAAACAGAGCTGGGGGAGGAGAGTGTTGTGTTTAGGAATGAAAGAATATACAACACATATCTGCAACACATATCTGAAATGAGCAAAATAAAAGAAATGGACTCTTAGTTTGATCTGAGCATTACTTTTCAGCATTTTCAGTTGCAAAATGATAGAAATTACATGTAAGTAAGTTTGTTAAGAGGGAATGGTGCTGCAAAATGTTTCCGACTGTCTGCTTTGCTTAAAAAAACCTTTCTTCTTGAAAAGTGCAGTACTAACATGGGAAACTTTTCACCCATTAAAAAATACCTGCCCCGAGCCTGCCCTGCTATTAATGAGCCAGAGTTCACTTCATTATCACAACTGCTTCTCTACTCTTGAAAAGAAAAACAAGAGAAAAAAAAAAAGGAAAAGAAAAAAGTTAAAACAATATATTTAAAGCTCATTAGGAAAAGCTTTGCAATGAATACTACTATGAATGCCAGGTGAGATATTACCAGTGTGAAATGGGGATGGTATTAGAGCTCTGGAGCGGGAAGGTGTGCCTGCCATCTGACCTTCCTTCACGTTATGCAAATCAGTTATCTCTGGACCTTAGTCCCGTGGGCATAAAGTGGCTCCTACTGTACCGTACATAGCACTTGGTTAATGAAAATATTGAACTGGAACTTGTAAGTATGATAAGCCTTTAACAGGCAAATGTACAAAAGCTGAAAAGGCAAGGTTGTCATCTCAGAAGGATATGTGCATCTCTTGATGAGGCTGCTGAGCATCTTCTAACCACGGCAACGAGTACGTCCAGCCTGAGGGTCCCAGTGCCTGTTACCAGAGAGATTTCCATATAGTCCTTGGCATGTTCGGAAAATAAATGCATTAACATTCATAAGAAACGCAGAAATTTTCTTGAGACTCTTCATAAAATTACAGATAAGCAGGGGAACCAAAAACACTTGGAGCTTGAAACTGAATTTGTCAATAGTAAAAAGATTTAAGCTAAGGCTTCCTTCTTGTTCTCTTAATTAAGTTACCACATGATATTTAAGTGTTGTAAAACTAATTAGAAAATATAGATAGATAGATAGACAGAAATAAGATAGTAATGGCATATATAGTTCAATCAGTTCCTTATTTTTCTATGTATTTCTATTAAGATACGAAAACTATATTTTTTTCTGAATGTATATGAGATATGAAGACATCAACACTTTCAGTGATTTTCTGCTCTCCTAGAGAGTTTATAGCTTTGCTTCAAAAATTAACCATAAAACCTTGTTCACTTAATGTGTTACAACTACACTTCAGCATACACCATTAGTTCTGGCACAGTTTCCCATGGGCTCTATTTTAAAACAATTTGTCTATGCAAGATATACTTACTCAGTAGCTAATATATCTAGTTACAAATAGAGATCCAACAGTGAAGACTGACTGTGTATATAAGTTTGTATGTCTGTTTGGGATAAGACTGCGCCTAACATAATATCCTTATGTCTTCAACGTGAAGGAATGACGCTGAAGCTTCATGTAGAGGAACAGGGGAAGTTCACACTAAAATCAGTCATTACCTCTTCAATCATTACAAATTTCACATGATTTTTTATTATTATTATTTATATATAGCTGGCAAGATAATGTGTAGTGCGGAAAGACAATCAAGTTACTAAACATTAAGTTAATGTTTATTGATCTCTGAAAGTGCACTCTTCCTGCACACTGATTTTTCAGGGAGCCTCTGTCTGCTGTTCTGCCCTGCTTTGCAATGTTTACTCGTCTTTATCATCATACGTCACATATCTACACAATTTTGGCTTTAGGTCACGATTTCGCTATTATACTGATCCTTATCTTCGGACCTTTTGAGATTGGCAAAGCAATCCTGGATAACACTATTTGAGGTCTGTTTTCCTATCTTTAAATGTTTAGCTTGACTATCTAAGAAAACACATACGCAGTCTATGTAAACACAAAAGGGTGGCTTGTGTGGGTGTCACACAGTAAATTGAAGACCTTTGGGAAATTTCAAAGAAGTTCAAATGGAATTAAATTCCTAGAAAGCTTCATTAGAAATGGTAACCAAGTGAAAGAAAGAGATCTAGTTTACTACCTTTTTGTAAGCTCATTTGCTAACAAGCTGTAGGAAATCCATGGCGGGGGAAAAACCATGTGAGCTTCAGCTAAAATTCAGATTCGGCCTACTCAACAGAAACCCACAGGGTCATCAGATGCCCTCCTTTTGATTATGCAAGCAAAATTCCACCATATGTATGGAGCAGGGTGGGGATAAGCATGTAAGGGATACACGGCCACAGTGCTCTGAGTATGGAGAAAGCTTTCTTACATGAAAGCAGTACCTCAGACTGCAGTTAGAGCTAATAGGCCATGTACCTACAGCTGCCGTATAGCTCTGACTACGTAGTATTAGTGCATCTCAGAGCAGTGCAGGCAAGATCCCTGATAAAGACAGAAATTAAGTTGAGAGATTTATTTTTTTTATGACCAGATGGAAATAGTATTTAGAACAGTACAGCTAAAATAATTCATTTTAAGATGTACATATCCCTGTGAATAATGTAATTGATATTCCTGAGATTTTTGGAATTTTTCTGTTTCTTAAGACACAGCACAGAAAAATCAAGAGATGTCTTGATTTTACCTGTATTTTTCGTTTTGCAGAAGGCTTATTGTGTGGTTTTGAATAAGCGACTTAAACTTTTCGTTTTTCCATTTCCCTTATAAAATCAAGATAATGTATGTTTGCCTCAAAGGACTTTTCAAAGATGCATGAAAGAAAACGTGATATATCAAGTGTAACGTATAATTTATATCTTTTTAATTAACTATTTCCTTTTTCTTGGGTGAGGTGCGGTTGGGAATTGAAGACTAACAATTTTCTTTTTTATCATACATTTATTTTACAATTCCAATATTTTTGTCATTGAGTGCTTGTTTCAGCACGTGCTACTCACGATCTATACTACAAGAAGATGTGTTTATAAGAGAAATGTAGGTTCAGTCCATAGCTATATGATACTGCTACGATTATGACTGGCATATGGCAAAATGACAAAGTGAGATTTGAAGTCCTAGGGGAAGAAATAAAATTTGATTATTCACAGTTTATTTACTTACTCACTAGTTACTTACACTGAGCTGATTTAAACTGGACATGCTACAAAAGCATCAGGTGGCTATGTTGTAGGCTTTGTAAATTCTTTTTTTTGGATGAAATTCTTCAAGCTCTCTCTCAAATGTAGATAAGGGCATAAAGAATTAAGTAGATTTATCTCATAATGAATTTTAAATCTTCTATTTCACACAAAATTGCAAAAAGATAGTTAACTGGAGCAAATTCCAGTTATAATATTTGTTTTAATTGTGATATAAATTATTTCACTAATTATTTAATTTGTTTAACAATGTATATATACCAAAACAGCTCAAGAAAAAAAAAAGTGGAAAAAGGCTCTTTAAGAAAAAGTTCATGTGGTTGATCTGTTCAAATGAAAAAAAAATTGTAAAGAATTAGTGCAGTTGAACATATTTCAAGGGAAGGCTCATCTGTATTATGCAAATCACTCTTTCTTTGTTTCGTTCTAAAAAAAAAAAGCCAAAAACATAAAACCAACCACCAAGTGTTTGATATGATTAGATTAACATGCCCCCATAAAGAAAAACATTAGCTTTGGATTCAGACATTTGGTTCTGTTACTGTCATCAGAATTGACAAATCTGTTATTTCCCTCTGAAAACCTGTATAAATATAATAAGGTACGCTGGAAAAAATATTTTAAGAGCTTGAGAGATGGCTTTTTGTTCTTTTTTAAAGTTTAAAATAAAGATTTTCCAGTGCATTTCAGCCCATTTCCAAATTACAGTTAGGATTTTAGTTTCTTGAATCTTCTTTCAAGTGAACATAAAGCTAGCAAGATCCTGCCGGCACACCAAGTACAGCCTCTTCTTTTCAGGCCCTGCATCATATAATCTGTTTCATAAAACTGTCCAGCTCACTTTTAAAACTCTTCAGGTTTCTAGCCCTCAGCAGCTCTTGTGGAAGGCAGTCCCACAACCTCACTGTTCTGGTCGTTAAGGAAGTTTCCAGCCTAAATCTGTTTGTGGCAAGCTTATAGCCGGTTGCTCTTGGGCTTTTTTAAGATTAAATCATCCTTCTCCCTTGCAGGGGGGGCCTAATGATATGATGTATTTAACTATTCACATGATTCTTGCTCTTGCAGTGGTTTTTTTTTTGCAAGACAGGCTGCCTGTGTTTCGAAAGGCTCCTGCAGAATATGGACAGCCAGATACTTACTCAGATGAGACCTCACTAGTGTTTTTTACACTTGTATTAACTCTCTGCTGTTTCAATTGAATTTACCTTGTGTGGTATGTCTGAAGAAGTTAGTTGTGTTTTACAGAGTCCTGGGTCATACAAAAATCGCATGTTTTCTTCCTGTCTGATTTCTGGCTGATGAGCTACTGTAATGAAAATAATAGTATTTTGGGAGATTTTTCTCATCAAATTTAGAAGTTTAAAAGTTAGGCACCTAAGTAAGTCTTCCAAACATCCTTTATGAATGACTATAGAAAGAGGGAAGAATCTCCATTCATCCCATTTAGACGTGTGTCAAAAGTAGGTAATACAAAATTACCAGCAGACTTGTTCACATCTTTCTAGTGATTATACAAGGAGACTCAACAGCTGTTAAGATACAAAGTTTTTAGATGGACTGGATGAGATGAATCCCATCTTAACTGCAGGATGCTGTACTGTGTAATGTTACATTTCATCCCACTATTCTGTCCATTCTTCCCTTCATATGGAGTTCTTCCCCCTTCGCTCTGGCAATGGTTCTCTTTTTTTTTTTTTNTTTCTTTTTTTTTCTTTTCTTTTTTGGGACTTGTTGCATTCGTTCTTATTTTAGGGGTGAAATCACAAAGTAAAATACTAAACAAAATGAATGCCAAAACTAATCCAGGAGGAGCACTACTGGGGTAATCTGTTTTCAGCCCAGAGGTTCCGCTTTCAGCACAGTTCACTGTCATTTCCTCTGCAACAGTCGCTTTAGTTAGCACCCTCATATTCTTTTTCAAACCTTCCTTTTTTTCCAGTTCACCTAGTAATCTCCATTGTGACACCTTACCAAATGTTCTGCTGAAGTTCAGATAAAATCTAATCTCTCTGTGCAGTTCTTTTGTCTGGAAAATCAGGTATCCTATCAAAGGAAAAAATCAGGCTAGTCTGACATGACCTACCTTTACTAAGGCCGTGTTACATTTTATTCTATTGTCCATTTACCTTCAAGCCATTAATTATTCTTTCCTTCAAATTTTATCCTAAGATTAACATAGAGCCTGAGGTGTGAAAGGATAAAGAGTTTTGAGTCACTTTTTATGCTCTAACATCTTCATTAAAAAACCTTTCTATTGGATCTGGTATTATATGGCCATTTTTCAGAGTTCTGAGATGAAAGTGGGCTTGTGAGCAGATTTGTGAATGCATTAAACTGTTTAAGCTTTGCTTGAGCCTTGACTATGGTTATGGGCATATACTTGTCTCACCCCATTGTCTTCACTGAAGACTTCCATTTAATTTGGGGATCACATGTTGATTTCTACTATAGTATTCCTAATTCTTCCCTAGGGCTATATTTTTTTTCCCCACTAGATAAAGGACTTGTTGCCATTTCCTTGAGCATCTTTTTTCTTTTTTTCAGTTCTTTCTTTTCCCAGTCATTTTAGACTCTCTGCTTTTTCAAATATTGTTATTTGTCCACTTGGATCTGGAGACATTATGTAAAAGGGTTTCCATTTCATTGAGATGCATGTTCCAATTAATATGGGAGTATTTGATATAAAGAAATTCAGGTGCCCTTCATCAATGTGTTGGTCTTTTTAGCAATTTTTTGTCTGAGAGAACTAATAATTTCAAATACATCTCAAGGGAGCTCTTGAAAAGGTGCTTTAAAGTATGTTCTCTCAGTGAGTAGTCTATTTTACAGGTAAAAAAAATAGCTATGCATGTTTAATAGTAAAATTAAGCTTATATTACTTGCACACTTTTAAGAGAGTTTCTGGTTAATCAAAGCTTATTTTCAGTGACTGTTACCATTGCTTAAGTAGAAAGAAAAAGGCTTTGATATTAGTGACCAAACAACTTTTACAAAACACTTTGACTAAGATATAAACACACTATTTTAAGTCATTAAGAGGTAGTAGACTAAAAGACATTTTGCAAAGGAAATGTAAGAAAATAATGCAGTGGCATCACATCGCTGAGTAACAATTACAGAATTGTAAGTTCACCCGAAGGATGTGGAAAGGAAAAAAGACCAAATGCCCGTCGACTCGTGCTCCACACAGTGGATGTGGCTCTCCGATGACAGTGTGGGGCCTTTTGCTGTGTAGATTTAGAAGTGCTTTGAGAGACCAACATGTTGAGCCATGTGCTCTACAAGAAAGGAGAAATACAATTGATTAATGCCATTTTGGACTGCAGCTGCTTTGTTTGCTCCTTCGTTTGTTTCTCTCAACTAATTGGACCATGAATCTAGCAACCTAGTTCAATAAACAAGGGAGTACAATTACAAAGAATATTGCAAATGAATATTTTCTTATGAAATCAAAACATCTCACCACCAGTGATATTTGGCTGCATATTTTCTTCTTCTGTATTAAGTGGAGAGAAAGATGATTATTTAGCTCAGAGAAAGAGGATTATCTAGTTTGTTCAAGTGTTTAGTTAATGAGGTTTTGGAAGGTTGCTGATGAAGTACAGAGGCCAATATTGTCTTTTGCAAATGTGAGAGGAGGCTGTTATGTGCCCCACTGGGAATACTCTGTGCTATTTGCTGTACGCAAAAGGCTTTCCATGACAATCAGAGGTCACCAGGAGACCCTTTTTCAAAAAATCTCCATATTACCAGTTTTTTAATCCAGGTTGTGGAAGGAAGCAGAAACACCTGTTGTTTCTCACTGTGGTATCCAGATGTTTAGGATTGGGATCAGCTAGTTACCCTGGGTTTTTTTCATTCAGCTTAGCCTTATCTAAAATGAAATACAGATAATTAATTGCAGAATTTGCAATAAAGAGCATAGTGGCAAAGTTTTATGAGAAAAGTGAATGCAAGTAAAAGGAG
The DNA here is from genome assembly GCA_013398915.1 of Dromas ardeola. NCBI lineage: Eukaryota > Metazoa > Chordata > Aves > Charadriiformes > Dromadidae > Dromas > Dromas ardeola. The sequence continues at coordinate 34,053 of VYZM01023214.1, forward strand.
TAAACCCATATAACTTTGCTTGGTATAAATATTAGTTTAGAGGTTTCTTTCCTCTCCACGCCCTCTAACACTGGCTGTATTCAAGCTAAGACATCTCATTTCCCCCAGATTATGGGTATTTGCAGAAGACAGTCAAGATTTGGGGTGTGTCCTTTTTATCTGCATATTCAACATTCATCTTTCTTGAGAGAGACGAGATAATTCATATTCAGACAGTCTTATGCCTCTAGTCATTTGGTATTCATTAATCCAATTCATTCTTGCCTAACCATTGTTTGCTATCTCCTATTTTAGATATGTTAATGTTTAATTGGCCCAGCTGAACAAATCCAGACTGGGTTTCATGTGGCTGAACATTGGACATTGACAATTAGGCATCTGTTGTCTAGATTCCTTTTTTAAGCAAAGGAAAGAAATGGGCATTTGTAGTGTGTGACTCACATGATCTATTTTAGACATCTGTGTACACTGGGGATGGGAGGAGCAGCATGTGAGAGACACCTGTTTGTCTCTACCAACTATAAAAGAAGCCTGGCCATCCTGTGCAGATTTAGGGATTGTCAGCCTTAGGTGGGGTGATTTCCATCCTTAAGGACTGTTCCTGTACTAGGCTAGGTTTTTACCAAACCAGTGATTCATGAGGAAGTCCTCTCCCCTTCTTGCAGAGCTGGGAAATTTCCATGTCCCAGAGAGAAACTTCTTACTCTTCCTCTTTGCTTCCCCCACAATTACAGTGTCACGTAGCTGGGACCGTGCGTGCATCTCAGGGGAGAGCTCCTGTTTAGGAGCAGTCCCAGAAGTGACCAGTCAGTGCTGGCATTAACTGCTTTGGGAACTTCTGACTCTTCTTCATGCCAGTGTAATTAAGGCAATGAAAATCTGTCCTGGAAAACCTGGAGGGCAGGCAGGAGTTCCCAGCGCTGCTCTTCTCCATGATCTCATATAGTTTCAGGACTTTGCCACCATTCTGCTCGCACCTGCAAACGTTCCTGCAGCGAAGGGAAACAGACTATGGTAATTTATATGGAAACTCAAAGCTTTCACAGAAACAGTGTTTGTGGTAAGTAGAAAACATTGTAGATGTTCTAAAACTGGTGTAATTGTCGACAACTATCAAAGGGTGCATTTCGAAACATTCTTACTGTCCGAGTATGAGTGTCTTCAAACACTTTCTTTTGAGTTGAACCTGAATGCATGTGCTCTTAGCCAGCTCTGAAGCTGGCTTAATGCTCATGATCCAGAACACCACATGACATAAAGCACTGATGTAGGGTAAAATCACTTTGCTGGTAAGATTTCTCTCCGGAAATGTCATCAGGTTAACGTTACCCCAGCAGGCTTTCTTTGAGGCCTCGGCCACTCAAACTTTATAAAGGATCAGATGTTTGATCTGCAGTTAGCATAAAACCAGCACAAAGTCATAATGTCATAAAGAGCTTTCATAGTGTGCTTTGGGAAATGTGAGAGTAATGTGATTATGCCCACACCTGACCTGGTGCAAAATCGGGTTATCTGCTAAAGCACAGATCTGATATGAAGCTTAGGTTTTATCCTGGTACACTTCTGTGAATTTACCTACCTATTCTAAGGAGAATAAAAAGAGAGTGATAAAAGAAAAGAGAAACCACCTGGTGAAGGTATTAAGATGACAAAGTTGCTTGTATTGCAACTGCACTAGTATTCCCTTCCCTAAGGAAAAGTGACTATTGTTCTAGCTCCTGGGAGGAATGACAACAAGGGGACAGTCTTATCGCAATTTGATTAAAAAAAAAAAAAAAAAGAGAGAAAAGCACATTTTAATACGACAACACTGTCGATGCTTGATTTATTAATTTTTAGTTCTAGATTTCCTAGTAGGAAAAAAGATAAAGAGAATAAAGAAGAAATGGAGATACTAAGCCTTTAATACCCCTTTGTGGTTCAAACAATATTCCAAATTTTTGCTGGTGTAGATTTCATTAATTAAGAAAACAGTAATATTCTCAATATCCTAGCTGTTCCTCTACGTTACAAAGCACAGTAGGGCTTTGGTTTTGAAAGCTAAAATATAGCAAACTGCTAATGGAATTTTATATTTGTGCTCCCAAGAGATTTAAATGAAGTCTTGAGGGTAACCACAATCCCTGGCGAGAATCCTCTTTCCTATTAAAGCTGACCTGGACAGGACTTGCTTTCATGCCACATCTAAATTGTCCAGAGAAAAAATTCTCTGTGGGAGACATCACACATTCTTCTTGCCTCCCTGCCGCTGACCAGCCTAGCAGAGCCACTGCGTCTTAGTCATTAGCAGGGGAGAGAAGGAAACCAATACTTCCCAGTTCTGGAAAAGAAAACCGTTCAAGAAAAAAATACTTACTAGAACCCACAAACTAATAATGAAAGGTCTGTTTGATCGCCAGCAACTTACTCCTGACCTCATGAACTGGAAAATATTTTCTGTTCTCCTAGGGTAAGTCTTGTCAGTGAATTGTTTCAGGATTTCTTGAGATGGATGAAGTAACTTAAAAGGTGACTTGTTTAGGGTTTTAAAATATTTTTTATTTATTTATTCAGTACGCTTCAGTTTGCTAATTATTTAGCCTGAGCAGAAGCAATTAGCTGCCAGTAGAACATGAGCAGTTGCCTTACTGTGATGTTCCCTCTACAGAGTTGGCACCTGCATTATACTCTTGTTCTAAATCACCACCTGGACCTGCCTCAGTCTCTGCATTAATAAGTTAAAAAAACTGGTTTGGAAAAGTTAGACAATATAAACAGCTCCCCTCCTAAAAAAACCCTAATGCAACATTTGGTACATTTATTTTTGCATTTACGTAGTTTGAAGTTATTGAAACTGCTTTATAAGTCCAAAGCAGAGATTTGCTAAATATAAATTTGCTTGCTAAATATAGACTTGTAAATATAAACCCAGAGTGAATTCTTATGGTCAAATGTCTAAAGTTATTTGAAATTGGACGTGTAGTATTGTTACTATCCTACTTTTTAATGAGGTTAAAAACAAAAGAAAGAATACTGATGAGATATGGGATCTAGCTTTGTATGGGATCTGACGCTGTGTGCAGTGCCACCTACTTTATAACTGCTATCAAACTTTAGGAAAAAGAGATCAAATTCTTTTTAAAAAGAAAAATATCAGAAGACTTTGAAAAGGATAGGAGTGGAAAAGGAACCACAAGTTGTGTGTGTAGTTTAAGTAGGCTGAAAAAATTTTAAATTGTTTTCCATTAAAAGCAGATAAGTGTCTGCTAAATATTGATACTGGTGGTAACCAATTTTCCGACAAAACAAAATAAAAAATGATACACGACCATGTGCTATTTTTGGAGAATTTTAAGTGTCAAAGAAATCCATCAGGAAGCCAGATAACTACTTTAACACAGAATTATCACTCTGCTAACTTAAATCAATCTTAGGAGGTGACTTGAACTGTCTTGCTGGTAAATTTGAAAACAATGTGAAATACGTCCAATCACCGAGGATATGGCAGGCATCCACCTTCCAGCGTGAAAGCCAATATGTGGCATTAATGTGTATTTCAGAGGGAAACTAACTTCCAAATGGCTGGAGGATACCAGCCAGCTGCCTGCACGGAGAGCAAGAGAAACCAAAACCCAGGGGGAGAATGCCACTGCTGAAATCCTTTAAGTCTCCTCTGCCTTTGCACCAACTATTTGCCTTATAGAGCTCTGAGCAAAACCAAACAGGAAAGATCATAGACCTGTTCCACTGCCAAATATTTCGTGGTCTCTGGGAGCTTGAGAGTTGAACTACGAGACCTGTGTGGTATGTGAGAGGGCTGGAAAGGATTGTTTCGAGTAGGGAGGCAGTGACGGCGCTGCTGGATCTCGGTAGCCTGCGTAGGTGCCAGGTGGCCTCTTCCGAGGGGTTTAAAAAGGGCAAGTGAAGTGATCCGACAGCTAGTAAGTTTATCCAGTAAGGTCAGGTGAAGTACAAACTCCCTAATTACAGTGAGCTCTCTACTTACCACAAGGAGGGAAAAACGCTCTGTGGAGTTTATGAAATCAGAGTTATAGTCCTTTCATTCAAATATACCCTCCAGTCTTTAAAAGCTCACTGTTCTCCCATAGACCCGGTATACCCGTTTTGTGATGGAGTTGTACGAGTTGCAAACTATAGTCACAGTATCATTTCTCTGAGAAAAAAATGCATGAGAAAAAGCTGTGTTGCGAGGCTGTCCCATCCAGAGGTGGCTGTCGCTGTATGCATGGCCTTTCTTTGGATGCAAGTTGCTAACAGGGCTGGCCTGGAGCCCTCTCACCGCAAGCTGCCACTGTATCAGATCCATGAGCAAACTTAAGAGCTCCAGTTGGACAAGGTAAATATCAATGACCCAAAGAAAAACAGAACTCAAGTGGCTTCTCATAGAAACTTTAAACATTGCGCACACTGGGCAGCAAGTCGTGTGCTCTTTTTATGTGCTGTGCAGTAAAACTCAGGACTTCAAACTAGTTATGAAGGCAACTCTGTAAGAAGTTGTTCACCACAGTGTTTCACAGCATAATGTTACCTCAACAACAGGCCTTCAAGTCACAAAATAATGGGAAGGAGATAGAAGGAGGTAGTCTGTGGGCTGAGTCCGAGCAGCCATGACTTGTGTTCACGTCGTGTTCCTTAAAATCCCATTTCAGGACCTCTGTAATTTCTAACCAGCCATGTACAGTGCCTGTACATGCAGGCAATGTAGTGGTGATGCACCTGAGCAGAGAAATTATGCAGCCATGAGGGATGAGGGATGCGCTTCTGAAGATCTCTGTTATGGAGGGCAGGCCTGGCAGGATGTGACCTTCTCCACGAATGTGTCTGTCTCCTGTACTGCCCGATCTCGAGGCTGTGCTGGCACCCCAGCAGCCCTCACCTTGCCAGATACTGTGACAGTTTTCCTTTTTTCAGCCTGTACTTTAGAAGTAGGAAAATACCTTGGGTCTAGGCATTAGAAATCCTCCTACTGCTACGTTAAGGTGGCTAGGGGCAGTAAGGCATTCGCTGATACTTTTTTTGTTTGACAGACTTTTAACTGACTTAAATACAGCTACAGGGCGTGTTGCAAAGTACTGTCTGTTAGTCATTCTTTTTGCTTGCTCTTTGCATCCAGATCTTTGCTTCTTGCAGTAATTATGATGATCAAATCCCTGGGATGAATTAGTGCCGTTCTACCATGTGATCGTAAAGTGTTTGGAGTGAATGTAATACGAGCCATTTTGCTACTACCATACCAATTAGATCAGCTCCAGAAAAACCTGTCGTGAATTCTGGTTTCTGCTGCTGTTGCTGCTCCCTGACCAAAAACCCTGCTCCCTCAAGAGGCAGCTCTTTGTCCCCTCTCCCCTCTACGTCCCAGGCTTGGTCCTATAACTTCCTCCACTCCTCCTCCCTCTTTTCTGAAATTCATTGTTCTTAGATTGAAAGCAGACTCCAAAACCACCACAAACTCTTTTCTTCTGTTTGAAGCAGCCCTTCCCGTGCATACTGTATATACGGAGTGACTTGCTAACAGTTTGGATCAGGCACCATTCACTGGAGAGAGCAGGAAGGAATAAAATGCTGTTGCAGGCACATCAATCCCTCAGCCCCACCAGAGTGTAAAAGTACCAGAGAACATTTTCTTCAGATATTTTTGGTTCATTTAAAAATGACAAAGCAGATAGATAGAAGTTTTACTTCTAATTTGACAAAACTCAGATGGACAACATTTCTTTAAGAATTTGGACATAAATGTGGTCAACAGTGGAATGATTAGTTTTACAAAACTACGTTGTTTTCCCTTACAGTCACTGAGATATGAAGTTTTATCTGCTGATCATGAAACGTTAGAATTATTTACAGCTTACTTTCTATTTCTTCTTCTCTTTATTGGGTCAGGCCAGCAGCTAGATGTAACGCTTCATAATATAGGTATGACGATTTTAACAAATTTGTGGTCATTAAAGATGTCCCAGTCTGCTGTGCTGTGTGAAACATTTGGTGTCTTGTAATACATTATTTAGCTTCTGAATCATATGATTTCTGTACCCCACACTATTAGATGCCATTTGATTGCTCGAAAGCATATATTACTTCAAGTCTGGTTTTTTGTTTGAACTATGTGGACACTTCTGAAAGATTTTCACTGTGTGTCAGGATTTCTAAGGGAAATGCCTCTAGAAGACATGAGAGGCTACATGAAATATTATCAAGCTTTAATTTTTAATTAAGCTGATGAGTAATCTTTTCTGTATAGCAACAATTACATCAGCCCCCTGTGGATACTACAAACTCGAGCAAAGAGCTCTTGGCCACTCAGATTATTTTCTGCATTACATATAAACCTATTACTCAGTACTTATAAATTAATTTTGGTGGAAATGGAGCATATCCAAACACGTCATCTTTTTGTAAATGTGGATTGGGATTAAATTATTATGGTTTGACGAAGAGAGGCTGCAGGTTAGAATCTATAATAAATTTCAGGAGGGAAAGGGAACTAAAATGAAAAAGCTGTATTTTAAACTAAAAAGGAAGTAGTCTGAACAATTAAGCAAGCTGGAAAATTCTCCATGAGGAGAAATTGCACTAATGGTGATCGAAAGACTACTCCTGATTTTAGAGGTCCCTCTGGAGCAGGGCACCACCAGCAACAGGACAGAGTCATGATGAGAATCCCTTGGGGTCTCACCACGTAATGGGTGGCGATGTCCTCTGGCCATATCTGGGCCCAGTGTAATGGCACAGAAGGATGTTTATCATTGCTAAATTTTAAACAATATTAAAGATGCAGGCATACATTGTCACTTGGTCAATCCTTAGGAGCAGCTGAACAGTTGCAGTTCACGGTTAGGACTCAGCAGCAAGGTCACTTCTGATTCAGGTCTAGGTTTTTTAGATGTGAATCATCAGAGAGACAACTGATTTGAGGGTCATTTTCTTTTAAGCCTTGCCTAGGTTAGTCCCTAATGGAGCACAAGAGAATGGGTGGGGTTTTTTCAAGTAATTCAGTTCATTGCATAGGTGGGTTTGCCTTTGATCATTTCTATGGCTTTTTTTTTAGCCTTTTAGAGGAGGTGTGACTCACAACTGAATTTGTGACTTTGTGCTGTGAAGGAGGAATGAGAGTCGATTTTTAAAAACCTGTCTGTACTGAAATAATCTTTATTAAACAAAGATGGAAAGGCTGTTAGGTTTTCATCCCGTAGTAACAGAAGATTTTTAAACTTTGTGCGTAAAAACCTGCAGCCGTCCAGATGAAGCCTGTCCTCGCTTTTTCTGCTATTTTGTGACTACTTGTTGCATAGTTCCTCACAAGTTGAAAAACTTTGCTTCACTGGCATATCTTCAGCCATTCCAGGTAATCTGACTAAATTCTTCTGCATCTTACTAAATGATGAATCATTGGCAGTAGCTGTGAGAGTCTCAATAAAAACATTCACTCCGCTGTGAAACTTGCTCCCTCTGGTGTTTCAGCAGAACCACTGCTTGGTGACGTATGGATCCAGGCTTATGATTTAATTACAGCATAGTTATGAGGAAACTTCTTCTTTATAACATTTGTGAAATTATTTTTAAAACTTATTGTATTAAACTCTTGTTGTGAAATAAGATTTTGTTCAGACAGTGTTTTCATCGAAATGCTCAGGTGTCGTTGCAGTGAATATAAAGAGCAATACACATACCCTACCATATGGCTCCGAATGTCGTCTTCCTTATAAGTAATCCTTCCATTTTATTGTATTATTTCACTGTATTTCCAAGTTTTATGCTTACAGAATTAAAAATAATTTTTCAGTTTCAGTTTGGATCCTTCATATGGAAACATAGCTTGTTGTTTGGTTTTGGGTTTTTGTTTATAATGGAAAACTATTTGTATCTGTCAAGCTAGGAAAAAAAAAAAGGCATGTAAGCATGCTTCTAATTTAAATTGTTCACAAAATATAGAAAAAAAATAGAAAACCTATTTTGTGAACATAAATTATCCTTGATACTGAACTGGATTTATATTTAAGAATACCAAATTGTGTAGAGAAGGCAACGTTCTGTATTCATCTCACATGAGCTATTTCAAGGGTTTAATCCTACTCCCAGTGAAATTGATACTACAAATCCCTTTTGCTCCTTGAAGGATCAGGACCTGGCCATCACGAACAGGTTATCTGGGATATGACATGGAGGTGACAGAAAATACTTGAAAAATCAGGAGGTTGACTGATGCCTGGGAAAGGCAGATTAAAGATAATGACAGAGATATTACAAGCTCCCTCACACTATCTCTTGTATAATTTTAGTGGATTATTACATGCTGTAATTGCTCTCTCACAGAGATCAGAAAGGTGTCCTTACTGAAAGCATTACTGGTGAACAACTAAGTTGAAATTCGTCTTGAATTTGAATAGTTTCTGTAAAAATGAACTCCTGCTTCAATTGATCACTATAAGACATGTCACAGACCTTCAGTTCTCACCTACTACACAAGAATGTGATATTTCATATTAGGGCATTATTTGGGAAAAAAATATATCTCTACCTTAACTTTGAATAAGCAAGTTTTCTTTTCTGTTTTTTTGTTTGGTTGGTTGGTTGTTTTTTTTAATTTTTTTTTATTTGGAGTGTTGTAGTTCGGCTACATTAGAATTTGGATACATGCTTACAACTCAAGTAACGTTAGCTGAGTAACGTATGAGACACGTATTGTGTAGACGAACTTCGTATGTAGCAACTGAAATGTTTCTTGCGTGCCTAAGATTGTAAGTCACTCAGACAAGTTTCTTATCACACCGTGGGGAAATACTATCACCTCTTTGGCTTATTTCTCTGCACTTAATGAGCCAAAGTACATTTCTCAGTCTTGGACTCCTGCAGTCATCTCTGTATCCCTTTTGTTTGGCTTACGTAAAGGACGTTTTAAAGAAGCTGGAAAGGAAGAGTTTAAACTTCCCAGATGAGCACTGCGAAAGGTGTTTTCAGCATGGTATTTTACATGGGGCATGTTCCCGGGCTTGCAAAGGGCATAAAAAGTTACTGCCTGCCAGGTGAGATGGAGTGACTGATTGTACATGTGCACATTAAACCTGTCCCCACGGTGAAATGAAACTTTTGCCTAAACGAGGGAGAAAAGGAAGCAGATGTGCAGGTACAAGGTCTCAGCTGCCAGATGGCAACTGCTTAGATTTGCTTGTTTGATCACTTGCAACACAGAAATGAAAATGAGAGCAGGAGTTGCGGCAAAATTAGCTCGTGTCTTTTGAGTGTATAAAATTTCAGTAACATGCTCAGCCTGTCTCTTGTCATATTTAGGAGGACAAAGTCCTTGAAGAGCTTTATCCCATTGAAGTCAGTGATAATTTTCTCTTGGGAATATGAACAGATCCTTAAGGGGTATACTTCTATCAATCTGTAAAACATCTCTTAGTGGTACACAGTCAGTTATGTTCACGTACCAACAGATACACACATATCAAATTTATATAGCTAGAAATAATCACATAAAATTATTTAGACAGCCTATGGCATGATACCTTTTGTTTCTGTATAGCACTCCCACTCTTTGGGAAAGAATATTTATGCAAGAATACAACCATAGATCCAGGATAAACCAAGAAAGACTTTTATTAGTGCAATGATTGTGGTGAGCTAATAGTGAAAGAGCATGAGGTTAAACAAAAATTCCAAGAAAATTTGTATTATAGCCTTTCTGTACGTTTCTGTTCACAACAGTGTGTGCTGCTGTCGTTATATTTTCTAACACTGCATTTCTAGAAATGAATGATTATATTCTATCAATGCAGTCACATTACTGATTTCATGAACAGTAGACAGTTATACTATAATCACACACTGGGCATTCATCTTTGGCATCTGAATAGCTACTGCATCCAGGCACCTCACAGTTGTCTATTTTTTCCAGTCCTGTTGCATCTTACCTAAATACTGACTGTTGTTCCAGTCCTGTCTGTACCAAATCTGTCCACAGCAGACTATTCTTGGGTGGATTTCCATTGTTCTCACTTACGAGGATATATTTCATTCTTCTTCTAGACTATTGCATATTTTTCCACTTGACTATCTTGTAATTGTAAACTCTCTTATATGCTCCTTTGTTTTACTTTCTGGTATAGTTTTATTGTATGCTTAGTCATTCTCGCCAGCAGTAAAATTGTATTACCACAGTTTGAATGTCTGCAAAAGGCAGGTGTAAGTTGTAACAGCTGGATGCAGGCATTGTGTGTCCATCCTCGCTTTGATATCTTATATTCAATTATGTTAATACAGAAAACGTACTGCTGGCAGAACCTCCTACATCTTTGATTTATTAGAGACCTTATTTCTTGTATGAAGTGAGTGAAGGGAATAAACACTAAAAGCATTACATTGGATTCCCTGGCTTATCCCAGGATACTGACATAAATCATAGGCCAAAAGTTCTGAATTTTGACTAAAAAACAGCATCACCTTTACTATCACAGAGACTTTGGCTGTCTAACCATGGGAAGAATATGAATGCAAAAAGAGAAATACGAAGACAATTTTATATATTTTTTATACTTTTTCATTATAAGAGAATGTGCAAGCATATGCCCGCATTTCACAAAAAATACATTTCTATAAGCAACAATATCAAAGATTACATATTATCAAGTAAATACTATGGCTGCAACTTGTACCTGCAGCTTTGGCAATTGGGTAATTTATACTACTGAAGCACCACGCAGTTTCATGGAATCATAGAATCATAGAATGGTTTGGGTTGGAAGGGACCTCTAAAGGTCATCTAGTTACTCTTTTTGGTTTTCTAATGTATTTATGGCATTCCAAAATGCTTATCTACTGGTCTGACTTGTTCATACTAAGCTGTCCATCTCATGGCAGGATGCTCTTGAATGGATTTCATATGTTCTTACACAGGTGCTTCCATACCTTCCACTACATTAGCTCTTTCTTGCTTATAGAGACTTGGAGTTTACTGCAGCTGAATTCCTATGAAAATCATCTCTATTTTCAACTAAATATATTTGTGTCTCCAATTTTGTCCTACATCATTTTTGATGTTACTGTATTCTGTATTCCTTTTTCCATTAGTGGTAGCAATACCATTTCTAGAAATTTTACATGTGGAAAAGCCCTAAGTAATCCAAATGTCTAACAATTATATGAGCAAATAAGAAATGACAGTCCTGTCTCTAAAGGTTCTTAAAGTTTTTATGTATACGCAGACCTGAAAATTTAAAATTTCTTTACATACAGTTACTGATTTATTCTATCCACTAGCCCGTAAGTTTGTAATTATAATGGTGTAATGGCATTTTCCATAGAAGTATATTTATCTCTCTGTACGTATAGATCTTACACTCACATATGTAATATGTGTAATATGTGCATATACAGATTTTGTTTTATATCAGCCTTTCCCAATGAATACAGATACAGGCAAATTCCTGAAAGATCTGCATATAAGCATATCCGGTATAGTATTATCAGACAGAGTTACGTCTTTGATACTCAAATGGTTTCTGATGGCTGACGATTTCCATTTAAACAGGAAAAAAAACCCTTATTTCTACTTCTGTGTCTTTTTGATTGAGTTCTTATACAGCAGGGAAATTCCTTTTAAAAAGTGATTGTGACGTAGCTACTATTGCTAATATAACTTTAGATTGGTCTTGATAGATGCCTTTTTATGAGGTCTGCTTTGTGTCCTATATGACTATAAGTAGTCTGAGACCAGCATTAATTATAGATATATTTTCCATACTCAGTTCATATCTTCTAATAGAAAGGAGGTAATAAAAGAAAGCCCATATAACTGGTGATATTAGCACAAGAATCTGACATTAATGTTCGGATGTCAGTCCAAAAAATAAGTAAATGAGGATTAAAATGTTAAGTCTCATTATTGCAGAATGCATAGAGCTACATGCAAACATGCTGTATGTGTCATTGCCTTTGGCATGAATGGTAATTTAAAGCCCAAAGCTGAAACGGAACTCCTTATATGTCTGTTTTCTTGGGACTTAATAACCAGTCCTGCAGTCTGGAAAACAAAAGAGCTGTTTGTGTGGCATCTGGTTTCTTCATAAATATTCAGGGAAGAGTTTTGTTGCTCTGTGGAAGCTTCCTCTACAAACATTTTAAATGTACCATACTTACAAATACGGATTGTTCATGCAGTCTTTACTTTCATAAATACTTCCATCCCGTTTGGCTTAGCCCCACGTCAGTGGGATTTGAGTGGCAGCCCAGTGAGGGTTCAAGTGGTAACCAGGCGCTTGCCTTCTGTTTCTTCTCATCGAAGAAGTTTTTAATTGAGGGTGTAGCGGAAGGAGAAGAGAATTGGAGCAGGGCTGTTGGTGGTGGAGTGGAGGTCCACAGAAACCTTCCTGCTGCACAGCCCACCCACCCAGGAGAACAGCAGGAGGATGCTTAGGAGTGCTCGCTGCTGTAATGAGTGGTGTGGGTTCCCAGCCACCCCCTTGCCAGGCTGCCAGCCACTGCACCGCAAGCAGATTAGTGACACAGCAATAAAGCTTTTTTTCAAATGTTATTCTCAATAAAAAGGTATTGTATGACTTCAATAGACCTGAGAGATTGAGCCCTGTAAAGTTTGCTTTAACAGAAACAGCAACAGCATTTCAACAGTGCTGTAAAAGATAGCAAGAGTCTCTTTTAAAGCCAGAGCAGCCAGGACATCTATCCAAATGTATCTGTGAAAAAGTTTTGACTTCACTGTCCTAATTGTAAATGTAGCAGCTTTGACATGCAAGTTTCTTCAAGTTTCTGTGATAGATTGCTATCAACTTGTATTGCCCATGCTAGCATCTCTGCAACTCCTTCATAGAAACAAAAACTGACAAAAGGTTGAAATACTTCTTACAAGAAAATGGCAGTGGAACTGGCCGTGAAAGTATATGATCTTGTATTAACAGTTAATGAATTTCTGAACAGAATGAGAGAAAAGGAGAGATCAAGCATAGCGGGTGTCCTTAGTCAGACATTTATGTGGCATGTAAGAGAGCCTGTGTTCACATCATTCCTTTCTGTCAGATTTAGGTTATAATTTTGGACTAACTGAGATTTCCAAAGGACGAGCTTGAAATACAGAGCCAGAGATTTGATTCCAGGTTTGGTGATTAGGACACTCACCCACAGAGAGGTACTGTAAAATTTGAGTCCCTGCTGCCATATGAAGTGGAGACCGTCAGATAAGTGAGATTAAAGCAGAAAACCAAAATCACGTCAGCACCAGGATTCAGCCGACTGGAACCGTGCACTTCCGCCTGGCTTGCAAAATGGACTTGTGCGCAGTAAGCGACTCTCAGTCTGTGTGCACGTGTGTGTATCTCCCTTACTTATTTTTCTTTTTTTTTTAAATGATTCTGTTTATTCCTGGTACAGGACAGGGGAAAATCCAGAATCACAGAGAAGTTCAGGAGCTAAAATTAATTGTTTCTTGCAGAATTCTGCTTACAGAAACCCTTTTTCCTTCTGATGCTCACTCCTGGGATTAATCTGAGCTAGCCACCGTTCATTTGGGATCTATTTTACATTAAGTGATATTTAAAAGTTTCATTTTCATCTGTTTTCCCTTCTTTGGATAATGTTAAAACAGAAGATTCAAACTAGGAGATAAAAGAATTTGTAACTTTGAAATACAGATTTCCCTGGGCTCTAAAATCCAAAATTCTTGTAGACAGAGTGACCAGCAAGGACCTTTCCAACAGCGCTTTAGGTATAAATTTAGATAATTTCTTCTTTTCTATTCTACCTAAGAGAGTGATCAACTCAACACACAGGCTTTGCATAAAATTAATTAACTTAGTTTTGCAATTTTTAAAACATTTTTAATGGAGACTGTACATCTTATTAAATTTCTTAAAATCTTATTAAATTTCTAGAAAATAGATTCTTTTTCTTAGTTCTCAAGATGACAGCACTGTAATAAGAATATACAGGTCTTCATGTTAGAAAGAATGGCATTAGAAATTGAATGTTCCTCTCAGCGCTCCTATGGTAAGTTAGCTGGGAGAGGGATGGTCTGCAGTGAAAGTAGTGTAAAGTTAGCAGTCTGTGTCTCTCTCTTTTGTTTTGATGAAGTTGTCAGACCTCTAATTTGTGTATTACTCAGACTGGCAAAAACTGTGTTATTAATAGCAAGAAGGCAAAAGCTGTGCTGCTGGTCCTTCATTCCTTTTCCTGCTTACAAGGAAATTTTATTTCTGACGTGATCACAGACATCATTATCCATAGGTGAGGTGGATAGCATCACTCATTAAAGGAGTGGGTGGAGATGAGGGTGCATATTCATCTGTAATATGTAATCATAGTCCTTTAAGGAACTATACAAGTTATCTTGCATTTAGCCCACCACTACCAAAGGGGTGGGTTATGTTTTCTCTTCCTAAAAGATAATATTCTCGCCTCTTTTTAAAGACCTGCACTTACAAGATCATACAACCTCCTAGGCAGCTTTTCCAGTGCGTCAATACCGTTAAAATTAGAAACTTTCTTATCATTTCTTATTTAGACTTGCTTACAGAAGCGTAAGCTCACTGCTGCTTGACTCACTGACCTTGGTCTCAGGGGACAGATTATTCCTTTTTTCTTTTTTTCCCCAAGCAGGAGCTTTCTGCATGTTTGAAGGCTGTTATTATTTCTCTCTTAGATTTATCTTTAAGCTGTCAAATCACCCAGTCTTTTCTACACCCACACCCTGACCTCGGGTGGTTGCCGTTTGCGGATCACTGCCATTTGGGGTCATTTCTGTGGAACTGCTCGTTTCAGTTCTGCTCTGTCTTTTAAAAGTTTTATCTAAAAATTGTAGGGGATTTCCCAAGGCTGTTCTGCCTTCATGGAGGACAATAAATAGAGAAAAAGGGGGGAAAAAATAACAGAAAAAATGAATAGCCCAGGAAATAGCAGGAATTTGTCCTCCCGACGCCCATATTTTGATTATTCTTGATAACGGCGAGGCTGCAGTGCTTTGGGGTGACGGTGCAGCTCCCCACCCGAGGGCATCCTCCTCCGTGCCGCCCGCCGTGCCCGCCAAGGCGCTGGGAGTGAGGATGCCGGGGAGGGGGGATGCGTTCCCAAAGGCTTCCCGGGAGCTGGGTTCCTGGGAGTGGGGTTCCCGGGATCGGGGTCCCCTGCTCGCTAGATGGCACCACCCGCATGTTGTAGCGGAGAAACCTCGCCTGAAAGGATGAATTTCCAGCCAGGGAAGTTGCTCTCTCTCTTTCCAGTACTATATGGCTGAAGTTTTGCCATTTATATGGCAAACAAGTTATGCATACATGTACGTTTTGTTTTCTCCAAGTGTGATGGCTTCTTAGAGGTAAACGAGTGCCTTTATACCACGTCTCACTGTGGTGTCTAAATGTAGCCTCGCTTCTCATCATTTAAGTCCTTTGGGTCTTACCCTGATGACCCTTCTTGGTACATCTTCCTGGTAATATTTCTTTAATACACGGGGGCTGGAAATACACTTCTGCAGTCTCATCCAGGAACTGGTTTATGAAGCTCTATAGGTCAGAACCATGAAATGTACTTCGTATGTATGTGATGTGAGAGATCTATTAACAGGATAGCTAGCGTGAGAGAGCTAGTGTAAGTCTTTCACTGTATGTAATAAAATATGACAATGAGTTTAACAGAAGGTGGTACATCACCTACAGTAGAGGTAGTTATGATTGAACACTACTTGTAAGTTAGAAAAATCATGAGATCGCAGAAAGCGCACACGACTCATAACTTGCATTTTCTGGATATATAGGTTAATCATAAAGATGAAAGGTAAATAGCCTGTTACAAATCTCCCTTATTATCACACTCTTCTGTATTGTCTTTTATTTTCTGTTATGTTTTGGTGATACAATCTAAAATGCCTCATTTTACACCTAGTTCTTCCCCGTACCGCATTTTTGTGGTGCTTGTCCCATTGCCCGTCAGGTTGCTGTTGAAGTGTGGATGTGGCATCTGTAGAGGAATGTTAAGTAGCAAGCAAAGCTGGAGTCTACATACAGCTCTTGGTCCATCTGTACCCATTTGGAGAGTTTGCAACTGTAGACCCAGAGGCTGGAATTAACACCATTTGTTATTGTCAGTGCACAGTTCCTTGGGAGACAGAAAAAGATTATTTCTTGTTTTAAGAAAAAACACTATTTTTCTTTACAATGTGTATACGTATATGTGTGTGTCTTTGTGTGTGTGTGTGTTAGTATGTACATGTGTGTGTATAAGAGGTATATAATGCCACTGGTTCCAGTAAAAATATTTCTGAGAACTTTAACTTCATTTTTACTGTAAGAAGTGACTCTTAAGTAGCTGGTGCATACAAAGCTTCAAAAAGAGTTTCACTTCCTCCCTACAGCTATTTTAAGATGAGATCTACAGAAAAGGGGATTACCTGTAACGTCTTTTTGGTGGAGCAGTACAGCTGAGTAGGACTTTTAGTTTGTTTATCAGCAACCTGTAGTCTGGGTGTCATTATAAAGTATCTATGGACTGTATTTTATTTCTTCGTTACGCATTTCATTTCCACGCCAAACATAACAGCGGATTTTGTGCAAGCCAATGCACTCAAGTAAGCCTCATCAGATGTATAAATAAAAATGTACTCTAATATTTGACTTCTGTCAAATTAGGTGCCAGCATTTCTTTTAGACTACAGCAGAGTCTGAACAGATCACATTTCCCACTGTCTTAGCTGTTTTCAGTTGAACAAAACAATTTCCTCCTTCTGTCCCAAATTGTTTTGCAGGTTTTTTTTGATATGTTTACCAGGGGATGTATTTTAAAGATGTCCGAGTTGACCCCATGTATAGTTTAACAGGCATTTAAGTATGCAAAGTTTTTTGGGAAAAAGAGGTGCTCGGTGCAAATAGTTATAATGTATATAAAAGAATAATATCAAGCATACTTCTATGGCAAAGAGCAAGCTTGTATGACAAATGAATGTATAAGGATCAGTAGCATCAGCAATCTTGAATATAGGTGAAGATGGAGATTTCCAGAATATTTATGATGACTTCCCACTGGTAGGTTGTCTCCCCATAGATATTAACACCTTGGCAATACTTATATAATAAATAAACCATGTAAATCTTTACCAGGACGAAAAAATGTGGATTTTGTTGCTTTGAGTAATCACTATATTGCCTTTCTGTCTTTGCTTCTGAGCGTAGGTAAGCGTGTTGCATGAATCCCATAAGAAGAAATTCTTGACCATGGAACAAAAGAGATTTTTTCTACATGCAGAATATTCACATTAGATGTTGACATGTTGCAGTAAGGATTATGAAGTTCTGGATAATTAGACTGATTTAACTGAATATGTTTTTGCAACAAATGATACTTACTTCTGCATGGGTTTAGTGCTCAGCCCGTGGGTTGCAAGAGTGTCATCACAAATCAGTTGATCTCATAAAGTTTGACAAATGTGGTCTGTTACACTGCAAACTAGCATGGTAATGTAAAGCAAAGAAGTGAATTATTTTGAGAAAGAAGTTATTTCCTGAAAAACGTAGCAACAGATCCTGTTTTACCTCCAATGTACGTCCTTCCCGCTTTGTAGTGTACTGTGGAAACATGGCTATGTTGATGTAAATATTAACATAAAACCAGAAGGCAAAGAAAAAACAAGGAAAGAAAGAAATGCTGTTTCCAAGTTTTGTGTATACAAAACTGTGGAAGGTCTAGACACCTTTCTTACAAATGTCATGGGCTAGCAGTCCCCATGAAATCAGGCTGCAAACTTTGCCATGTACCACGTGCTTCTCATGACTTTTTTTTTAATTTGTGTTGCTATCCTTTACTAAAGGAAGGGATCTGCAAGCATGGGATGAGACAGGGCAAGGACTGCAGAGTGGGGGGACCCTGCAGTGGGAGCAGTTGCAGATCAGCAAGGTAGAGGTGTTCTGGGCTTGTCTCAGCCATTTGAGAACACTCATAAGAACAGATAACATAGGAAAATAGCCTGGCTTTCTCTTCCCTTGTCCTTGGACCTCAACAAGACGTGAGAATAACTCTACATGCAAAACACCATGCAAATATCTGGCTGTGGCAGTGGTCTCCTAGGAGCCTTGACCGTTCTGCAGCCAGGACGCTGCTAATGTGATGGGAGACGAGGCAGGACTAGGAAGCAAGAGGGTGAAGATTAGGGGCAGGCTGAATGGGGTTGTTCTTTCAGATAGGAAGGGGGGTAGAGGTGGGGGGTGTCAGGAAGTGGTAGCTTTTAAGCTTGCTTGAAAAGCTTTGGGGAAAAAGTAGTTACCAAGTTACGTTTTCAAGAAAAGATACAGTGCCACCTTGAAGCTGACTTCAGTCAGGGCCAGCCCTGAAACCTTCAGCTTTGAGGTTCTGGGCTGGCCATTGTAGGTCTTCGGTCCACTGTGAAACGCAGATAGTGGGGTGGAGTTGTCATGTTCAGCTAGGAGACAGAAGAGCAGCAATAGCCTCTAATTTTGACGTTATGACTTCCATTTAAGTATAGCTACAGGTCCTGCGCTGTTCCTGACAGCCTTTGGCACTGGAATCTCACCTTGGAAACGCGAGGGTGGGAGGGAGCATGGTGGTTCCTGCCTCGTTATATCAGACCAGAAAAAACAACAGCTGCTCTCGGCTTCCTTAGAGGAATTTGTAGTCGTTCAGCCTCCTTTTAGTTTGAGACCTCTCTTTAGCTACTAAAGCATTTTAATTTTTGCAGTAAGCTTCTCGTAGGCCGCAGGAGTAGAAAATGAGTAGAAGAGGAAGTGACCCATGAAATATTTGCAGAGGTGATGTTTTGTGTGTGTTCTGCTGAAGTGTTTCATTCAGTATATTAAATATTTATATAGCCCTACAGTCACTATTAATCCAAGTAGTCATGTTTTCCCTAGCCCACCGTGGATCCTTACCTTATGGTCACCCCCTTGAAATTAATCAAGGTGAACATAGAGTTGTCATCACTGGAAAATAGCTTGTTATTTTAGAAAATATGGTCTATTTCTGCCTGACCAGAGCTGGATGTTGCTAAAAATATTGAGAAGTTTAATGTTACATGAGCTGTAAACATTTTCTTTAACAGATACACAGTCAAAAGAGGCAAATGGAGCATCAGTTGACCCTGTATTTCCATTGGTATTATGTGATTTTTTCAAAACTGAAATGACACACACGAAGTATTTACTTTGTGATCATAAAAATCCTTACTTTTCAGAGAACATAGGAGGAAAAGTTTTCTCTTTAATTTGGTTTGATAAACTGATACATGTTCCTTATCTATGGGTATGCATTATTAACAGAATACAACTTATCTTTAGTACTGGTCTATTTTTCATTTCTCTTCATACTTCCTAGCTCCTCTCTTCTGTCTGATTTCTGTAATTTTTTTTTCCCTTTTCTCTCCTGTTCTGTTCCACTTGTGGATTCAAGAGTAGCTTGAAAGATACTCTGCTTTGCAGGCAGCCGCCCGTATATCTGGGCACACAAGCAAATTCTTAACTTCGACAAGCAGAGGTTCATCTTGCTGCCAAGGTGTCATTCTGAATTCCTGGTCTCCATTGGCCAACCCACACATACTTCTTTTTTTCCCTTTTTTCCTCCCAGAAATACTGCTTCTCTCTTTTTTTTCAGGTGAGAACAAGAGGTTTGGTACCGTAATACTAACATCTCCTTTGTCTCCAAACTCAGTATCCTCTTTTATATCTGCTGCTGGTTAACTAAGAGGTGTAAATAGCTAGTATTCTTCCTGCCTAAACCAGGATCCTTACCCCTTTGGTCTGCACAGTAAGGAATTGAGACAATTGCAGAAAACATAAAAATACAGAACATTTTACATCTGTCACACTTCTTTTTTTCTCTTATGACATTTGCCTCTTCCTGACCTCCTGTCTTCCTGGACTCTCATCCTTTTATTCTGTTTTTAAACATCTTTATCTCCTGGGGGAATGAGAGGGATGATTTATCTCTTCCTGCTGCTCCCTGTTCCTGATATCTGCCTGAACCCAGGCCTCCAGAATGTAACCATATTTTGCCCAGTCATCCCTGCTTCATGCCTCACTCTGCTTTCTTATCTTGCTTTATGTTAACATTTCCTTCCCTCTGTCTCTCGTTCTGCTTCTGCTGCTCCTACTAGAATACACACTTGAGTTTAAATGAAAGGAAATGAAAGACGACTTGTCTAATGTAATTTTAACCATCACCCCTTTTCTCTTCTACTTGCGTTCATTATATGAAATGTAAATTCCTTAGCAAAACCTTCTGCAATTAAGGTATTTTTCTTGTGTTTTTGTTGAGCGCTCATGTTAGTTGTTGGATATGTTTATTTAGGCAAGAGAAGACGACAACAATGGTCAAAGAAGTGTCTCTTCTTTCTAAAAACCTGAAGTGCTGTAAGACTACAGTGGAAAGCAGTATACTGTGAATATAGTTGTCTGCGTCATTGTTGATAGTAACACTTTATTTCAGCTCCACTGTTTATTAAATTAATAATTTTTACCTACAAGCCTGCATCCAGACAAAAGTTAGGGAAGAAGTATAAGTTCTTACTCACGTCAGAGCTGTAGAGAATCTAGCTATGGTATTGATAGCTAAGCTATCAAATTGCCTTTGAATTTAAAAGAGAGAAAAGTCGCATTCCCAAATACTACTTTCATTGTAAGAGATGGTTAGTTGTTAAAGCCACTAAATACAAGCTACAAATTGGCAGCTGAATGTTTATTTTTGTTGGCTGAATTCTAGGGATTTTTTTAGCCTCATACCTCTCTGCTTAGCTAAATTGTATAAAGAGCGGATAAATTCTTTTTAATTCAATCAAGTAGGTGCCCCCTAGAAGCAGTGACAATTCTGTAAAATACACTGTGTTCCTGTGTTTTAATTCTGGACTGAAACCTTGCCAGAAACATATCTCTTGAACAGTTGCCTTTTTTTTAATCCAAATAACAGTTAAGGGATGAAAACTTCAGTGTCCTGGCAGTGCGGATTTACGGACATTTATTCCAAAGGAGTCCAGAGTCAGTGGGGTGTAAACTGACCCTGCCAAGGAGAAGTGATGTAGTAAAGAGCACAAGAGAAATGCACAATTATTTTTTTCCCCAAATAGAGGTATTATATTAGAACATCAAACTGCACACTTCAATAAAGTAATTTTCCGACTGTAGTAGAGGAGGGCGGTTGGATTAAAGACTGGATTTTTGTCTGTGCCGGAGGAATTCTGCCAGTCGCAGCAAACGTTACACAGGCTCTTTCTGAGTTTGGTCGCAGGGTTCTGCATTTCCAGCTATACATAATTCCCATCACACTTGCTGTCGCAGCTGTATTACAAGCAATTAAACTGTAAGGCAAGACAATGCAAAGAACATTTTGATCAAATGGCAATGTTGGATGAGACAAGAAAAAACTAACCCCAAACTGGACACTAAGGGAACCTCTGATAATATACACAGAGGAAATTATATTGCTTTGAAAATTCAAAGGACGTAGACCTGATAAGAGGTTCTGGCAGGACTTTAACATGTGGCAGTTCTAGACAACCCATTTTAGTTACTTATATTTCTATCTTATGCTTAAAAAGGAAGTAGTTCTTTCTGAAAGATACTTAATGGCTATTAGTATTTTTTGAAAGTGTATTTGGAAGATGATTATGAATCCCTACTAAGGCTAGTTGCTAATTTGCTATCCCAGGCTGTATTTCAGAGATTTCAAATAAACTCCAAGATGTTTAATAACAAAAATGGAAATTGAAAAACTACATTTACTCCATGGCAACATACATGTAATACATTAGAAAGCTGTGCATAAAATGCTTGAACAGTTGCTTTCCTGCTCCACATCATTGGGTTAAGTTTTCTCATACAATCACAGGAGGCAGATATGTTGCCCTCAGCACAGGAAGGACATGGACTTGTTGGAGCGGGTCCAGAGGAGGGCCACAAAGATGATCCAAAGGCTGGAGCACCTCTCCTATGAAGACAGGCTGAGAGAGCTGGGATTGTTCAGCCTGGAGAAGAGAATGCTCTGAGGAGACCTTATAGCGGCCTTCCAGAACCTGAAGGGGGCCTACAGGAAAGCTGGGGAGGGGCTGTTTGCGAGGGCATGTAGCAATAGGATGAGGGGCAATGGTTTTAAACAAGAGCAGGGTAGGTTTAGATTAGACATTAGGAAGAAGTTCTTTACAATGAGGATGGTGAGACACTGGCACAGGTTGCCCAGAGAGGTGGTGGAGGCCCCATCCCTGGAGACATTCAAGGCCAGGCTTGATGAGGCTCTGAGCAACCTGATCTAGGTGCAGGGGTTACTAGTGTAGGCTTTGGCATGCATGCAGATAACTGGAAACAATAGAGACATTCAAAGTGAAAGGCATTTGTTTTCTTTTTGTTGCTTTCGTTTCCCTGATTTGTGGGTATGCAGTAATACAGGTCAATGTCCATATAGCCATATGTTAAGTGATATTCACAAAATAGTTAAAAATGTAGAGATTTTATTTTAGGCAGTGTACAGATAACAAACTGTCAGTTGTAGATCTGGTGGTGACCGCAAGTTCCCCATTTCGATACAGTGAATTTGTGGACCAACA
The DNA here is from genome assembly GCA_013398915.1 of Dromas ardeola. NCBI lineage: Eukaryota > Metazoa > Chordata > Aves > Charadriiformes > Dromadidae > Dromas > Dromas ardeola. The sequence continues at coordinate 56,587 of VYZM01023214.1, forward strand.
AAGATTCTCTAAAGCGTGCTTATAGTTGCATTTTTAAGAGTATTTTAAAACTTGGATGGTCCATAAGTGTTATCAGGAGGGTACTACAGGCTACAGACATTTCTTATTTCTCAAAAATGGGGTTTGTCTGAAGAATTACTTTTTTTGTTTTTCAAGAACAGAGCTGTATGACAGTTGCATAAAATCACTCATTACCATTAACCCACTTTCTCCTTTCCTCAGTTGGCTCTGGTAAAATTAGTTCTTTTCTGATTTCTCACTGACCTTGTGCTCAACAGAGTTTTCTAATTATTTTTATGGTTTTCCTGCTTTAGAAAAACAAAGTGCAGCACATGGCATAGTGGTAATATATACCCTTGGAAAAAATGCTTCATTTCCCACTGTCAAACCATTCCATTTGATTGTGAAGGTTTGACATGATGCTATTTCTCCATAACGTGTTAAAACTTCCAGAACTCTTTTTGCCAACAAGCTGCCTGTGGCTCTGCTGTCCTCCTCAAAACTTGCTCTTGGCCTGGGATAATGAGCAAAGTTTTCACCTTTTATTTTATTTGGCTTTCAATAAAATCTTGCAAGCTTTGGTGGTTAAACTCCTTTACAGGTATGAGTATATATTTGATCAAACTGTCTTCACCAGACACAATAGTATGTTAGGAATTAAGTTAAACTCTACTTTCCCGGGCTATGTTGGCCTAATTACAGTAGAGTATGCTTTAATGAGGGTTCTTCTAAGGTATCTCTGCCTGATATGGCAAACAGCCCAGAGGCAAACTTCAAATCCCAGTGTCAAGAACTGATTCATTGCTTGTCTGCAATTAACAGCTGGGCTTAAGGGTCTGGATAGAAAACTAGAATAAGAGTCTCTTTCAGCTCATTTGTTGAATCCAGAGTTGCTGACCTCTTCCACTGCAGATATAACTCAAAGGCCAAATATCAGATTTATCACGTAGGAGATGATAACGCACAGAGTATGGACAAAGAAGACAGCATTGATTAAATTTACTCAAAGTCTTTAAATTAGTTGCACATCAAACAATGGTTTTACCTTAGGGCAAAAAGAGTGATAGATCACTGTATATGTAAATGAACTTTGCCATCTCTCTTTTAATTGTTTGAACCTGTGAGAGCTAATGCCAAAGCTGCTTTTTTTGTGTCCCCCTTCATTCTCATGTAATGTTGAGCATTTTCAAAAACAACAAAAAAGAAAAATTGTTGTAGCGTATCATATGAAATATAATTATTAATGATAATACTGAAAAAAAGTCACACAGCGTCTGCTCCTAAAAACTATATTGCTCATCGCAAACAATATTCACGCCGCAGGAAAGAGTGGGGGAAACACTACAGGAACCATTCTTTTGTAAATCTGCTTCATTTAATCAAAAAAATCATTGGTCTTGGCTAGCTCTCAAAGCTAGCTCTCACGGCAAACGTCATGGCATCCCATAACCCTGACTGCAGGAACAGGCTCAGATTCCCTTGGTACAGGCTGTTACAGAGCCTGACCTAAATACTATGAAGAACTGTAATAGTGACCTGGTTATGAGTTGGGAGATTTTGTTTGAGACACTTTCCTCAGATATCATAGTCCACTGTAGCTTTTGGGAAGAAATCTGTCAATTGTACTGAATAAGATGTTTTTGCCTCCTGCCTAGTTGCAGTGATAACAGACAATTCAAAATGTCTTTTGGGAGATGTTTTTTTCCTGCCATCTGTAGATGTTTGAATGTGTAATTTATGAAATAGTGTTAAGTTTAGCACCTTTCAGTCTTTCTTTGATACTACTGTTTCAAGCATACATGTTCTCTTTCATTAAATAGCTAAAGTTCAAGTGGTTTAAAACTTATTTTTTCAAACTAGAGAATAGCATTACTCACATACCAGAAGGCTAAGTAATGTCTGGGATTTATTAAATCATTCAGCAAAGTTGACCACAGACAGTTGCATATAGAACAAATGCTGGAAGAAAAATAATCTTCTATGACGATGTTCATTATACTATAACACACACAGACTGAAAGCCAAATACTTAGTATCATTTCTGTCTCTACAATTATTATATTTCTTTTTAGACCTTTAACTAGCTTGGCATTTTTGGTTATAGAGGGTTTGAGCACAGAGGAAATATGTAGTCTTAGATCATAAGAATGATAAAAAAAGGTATGTTTAATGTTAATTTGACATCTTGGTAAAGCAGCTATGGGTTATAACAAGGTAAATATTTATTGGTGACTTTAATGAATAGGTAACTTTTACTGCCAACTTAGTGTTATTGCACACTTCTTAAAGTCTTACATTCCAAATGTATCTGCAAAATTCTGCTGCTGTTATATTCGTCAAAAAGAGCATTATTGAAGCTGGAATTGGAATTGGTTTTTTTTTGCATCTGTTCCTAGCATTCCACATACCTGTGAGTCTTTGCCAGTTTGTTTTATCAACCTTTCATAGATAAAGTGCTAGTTGTGAAAAATGCGAAAATATTAATACGGATGTTACTGATCAGGCAATGCTAACCTAAAGTGTCAGAAGTAACTGAACAGATGTTCGTGGAAATTTCAGGTCCTTACCATTTTCTAAACATCAAACTCCTTTTAAAATCACAAACTGAGTATCCAAAAATTGAGCAAAGGCAACAAGAAGTAATTGTTTGCTGTGTAAGACTATAATCTGTAATTCATGTATTATTTACTCTTATGAGCAAAAGAACATCAAACAAAATAACTATGAAAATTCCATAATAAAAGAAAAAAGTCATACAAACTTATTTCTGCGACAGTGTATCCTCTTGATTCGATTGTTTTTTTGGTTTATAGAGTTACAACCCAGAGAAAATTTTAAACTTTGCTTTGCCTTTTTAAATTGTTTGCACATAAAAGGATATTTGTTGTGTGGGTTAAGTGGTTTGTGAGCAGGATGGGATAATACATAATTATGTTTTAATTTTTTAGAAGACTGTGGGATGTATTTCCCAGAAGTGAAAAAACATCCAGACAAATATTTACAAAGATGTCCCGAGTCTGTAAAAAAGTGGCTGAAACAACTGAAGAGTGCTGGGAAGATTCTGCTATTAATTACTAGTTCTCACAGTGACTATTGCAGGCTCCTGTGTGAACATATTATTGGGTAAGTGCAATGGCCATTTCAAATTATATCTGCCAGACGGCAACTGGAGATAAGCCTGAGCTATAGGGAAGTTAAATTGAGGTTTTTTATGTGTTATGGATTATTTGGATCTGAGGTTTCTGGTCTTACTCTCTCTAGTAGAGTGTACCAGGGAACTTGAGACAAAGTAGTCCGTCTAGTAGCCTGTGAGCTGTTATCTGACCCACAGCACACTTACATCCTGCATCTTTTCTGGACATCAGATGGGATTGAAGATGACAGGGAGTATCTTTCAGACCAACACCCAACTGGGGGCATTATGTGAATCCCAATTTTATCATAAATTTTTGCTAGACTGTCTTACTCAAGCCACTTCCTTTCTGTGCTTCTCCAGTGGTAAATGCAAGTAGTAGTAATTTTTCATTTCCTTGCAGTAAATCTGCATGGAAAAGCTTACAAATACTTCTTCCCAATGGTGGCTTCCAAAAGGTACTTGTGCATGAGAAATGTGCATTTACAGATCATGGAAGAAAAGATAAAACAGGTGGCTGATTGCACTTGGCAATTGTTTGAGATTGCAGTTGCTGGTGCCAACAGCTATTTTCTATCTGTAACGTTAAGAACAAGACTGGTCAGATCAAATTCAGTGAAATGCAGCAGAACCATCACATACACCTCTAGAAATGAATTAATCAGTGATGCAAATAGCTAGGTGGGTGACACGGTGAGACTATTCAATAAACAAATCAAAGAAGCAAAGTAGACCAATGCGAGCCAACCTTGGCTATTGGCACAGCAGAGTGAATACAGCAACACTGTAAGAAAACCACAGGTAAGGTGAAAAACATTCCAAAACCTGTCTTGCCAGTATCACTTCTCTTTTGTACTCTCTGGGCTAAATGCTAAATGAAGCATCAGCTGTGCCAGCACTCGCTGCCTTGCATCAACATTATACTTACTCATTTGAGGGGAAAATCTATGTCTTCACAAAAAAGAATTCTCCTTATGAGTAAGATGCCTGTGAATTAACTCTTTTGTGTAGATCTGTCTAGTTGTTTCCTGAATGAAAATTTGGTAAAAGCCTAAATTCTTGCCCACATATAATAACTGTGGCTTTCTTTTCCTTGGTGAATAATGTTGCAGCTGTTTAAGGCAGCTGTAGAGATCCTGCTGGAAGACAGTAAGCAAGGTAGCAGAAAGGGTCAGTTACCTTTCAAAAGACAGAAAAGAGATGTTCTGCTAGAAGGATACTGGATCACTCCCTCTTTCCATATGTGTAGGATGTTCTGCAGTGTATATTACAATCGTATTTTCCAGTGACTCATGCAGTGTGGTTTCCAAGACATCTTCTGGAGAACTGAATGCTCCACTGTCCATTAGACCTTACTGAAGTATTTTTTGCCTGAAAATAATTCTAAACTTTTTACACACCTGTGTTGCTTTTTGCAATACTGGAATATAGTCTAGGTTCACAACTATTATCTCTGCATTTAACTTTAATTTGACCAGGCTAGCTGCACTTTATCCTTGACATCAACCCTCATGAATTACATCTATGTAATCCTTTATTAATTTCTTTCACTACTTTCAGTTAATGAGTATCATACCGAGAAGTTCAGAACTGTGTAGTACTGCATCAAAAATACCCTAACGATAAAGATGAAAAGCAGAGATGTGTGTAAAGTTTTAGCCTCTTACTCCTAATATCCTTACCTTGTAACTGGTAACCTTTTTGTACTTTATTTAAAAAGTTCCTTTTTGGCTAAGAAATTATTGTCCACATAAAATCAGCACTGGGAAATTTGTGCTTAAGTGTATCACTTACCATTTCAAGAGCAAGCTATCCCAGTTGTGTTCGTCTTCCCAAGTTGTCCTTAACTGAGAGACATTTTGAGAAGGAGAGAGGGATTCTAAGAGAAAATCTCATTTTGAAATAAAATGAGAACCGTTTCCTGGCCAGAGCCCACACATATTGCTGGGATCAGTGTATAAGCCATGTAAACCTACAGAAGCAAGTGCGAGTTCATTCACACAAGTAGGAACATCATGGTGTGACTTTTCAGGCTTATCTACCATGAGAATGTGTGTCAAGTTAACTGAATGTTTACGCGTTGGCAGGAGCCCACCTAGAGATGAGTCAATCATCACATAGTCACTGAAGCCAAGTGTCATTTCACCTTTTGTATTGGGTTTGCATGGCAAGGTTTTGTAGCGGGGGGGCTACTGGGGTGGCTTCTCTGAGCAGCTGCTAGAAGCTTCCCCTTTGTCCGATAGAGCCAATGCCAATGGCAGACAGGCCTGCCATTTGCCAAGGCCAAGCCAATGGTAGCGCCTCTGCGTTACAATTTTTAAGGAGGAAAAACCTGCTGCACAACAATAGTGGATGGAGAGAGGAGTGAGACTATATGAGAGCAACCACTCTGCAGACAGGTGAAGTGAAGAAGGTCAGTGAAGAAGGAGGGTGAGGAGGTGCTCCAGGCCTTGCAGAGCTTGCCCTGCAGCTCATGGAGGTTAACAGTGCAGCAGATATCCACCTGCAGCCCATGGAGGGCCCCATGCTGGAGCAGGTGGATGCTCAAAGGAGGTTGTGACTCTGTGGGAAGCCCGCGCTGGAGCAGGCTCCTGGCATGCGGACCCATGCGGAGAGGGGCCCATGCTGGAACAGGTTTGCTGGGAGGACTTGTGGCCCCATGGGGGACCACGCTGGAGCAGTCTGTTCCTGAAGTACTGCACCCCCTGGAAGGGACCCACACTAGAGCAGTTTGTCAAGAACTGCAGCCCATGGGAAGGACTCATGTTAGAGAATTTCATGGAGAACTGTCTACCTCCTCATGCTGGAGCAGGGGAAGAGTGTGAGGAGGAAGGAGCAGTAGAGACAGCATGTGATGAACTGACCACAACCCCCGTTTCCTGTTCCGCTGCCCGACTCGGAGGGAGAAAGTAGAGAATTCGGGAGTAAAGTTAAGCCCAAGAAGAAGGGACGGATGGTTTTAAGATTTAGTTTTTATTTTCTTATTATCCTCCTCTGATTTGGTTGGTAATAAATTAATTTTCCCCAAATTGAGTCTGTTTTGCCCATGGCAGTAATTGCTGAGTGTCTTGGTGGGCACCTGGTGTCCAGCCAGGGTCAACCCACCACACCTTTTCATGAATGTTAGCCATCTAAAAGCTAGGAGTTTTTGGAAGCTGGTCTTTTTGATTCCCTCTGTGGTTAGTGGAGGAAAACACTGGGCATCATCCTTGGCAATTCATCCTGTACCATAGAATTATGTCTGAAATAAGTGCAATTAATTGCCTTCTAAGAATGTGGATGTTTCTCCATTGTCTCTGTTTGTGTTGTAGACCACTAGCTGTGAATTTAGCATGCAATTTTTAGATGGCTAAAGTTATGTGAAATACATCCTACCCTTTGTCTTAGCCATTTACTGTAACCACAGGGTACCACAGTAAGCACAAGCAGTAGCTGGAACAGATTTTATCATGTATAATGTTACATAGTAACAGAGCACAAGGTCCAGGCTCTCATAAAATCAGTAGCTTTTTACATGAGATTTAGAGTGATTCAAAAAAAGGCCATGGGTAACATCTCTCTCCACACAAAACATAGGGGTTTTTTCAACAAATCAATAAAAAGTTAACCAAATCGTGAAAACTCTATTCATTCTGTTTAGAATTTTTTTTACACAAAGCACTTGCCATTGTTCCCACAAGTCTTCATTGTGCTCCTGAAGTGTTGGCTTTATTTTAAAAGTTCAAACTTAACTTACCCACGGAAGCATTATTTGCACCGTATGATTTGAAAAGTTTACCTCTATCAATACTTTTCACCTAAGGACAGAAGAGCTGTGCCTGTTTGCTCAACTTCTGGAATCATTTACACAGAAGCTAATTTTTAAAACACACCATTGTCATATTTGGTACTGGTTCTTTTAAAATGGTAGAAGTTTACATGTGGTCACAAGGGGAGAAAAATAGACAAAGCCATAATTTCATTAGAGGAACGAAATTTAAAGACATTCTATTTTAAGGCTGGAATGTAGATTAGAGCATAAAATAAAAGCTTGAAGGTAAGCTTATAGGGAGAGCGTTCAAATTTTTAGTTAAGATATCTCAGTCTCATGGGAAATTTTGGATTACTTGAAAATGACAGAGTTAGCTAGTTTTCTTCCAGTAAACTTCTTGTTGTGTTGATGACTTTTTAGTGCCTGCACCCATCCTGGACTTGCGATCTGGGACTTCTTTGTTCCATGCAAGAGTATCCCATCATTTTTCAGATGTTACAGGCAATACCTGTAACCTAAGCAATGAAACATTTCTACTAAAATAAAATATGTGTCACAGATGGGGAACCTATACATTTTCTGGTAATAAAAACTAACCACTCTTTAAGCAGCATTTGTCTAATTCTATATTTTAGTAACTGTAAAACTTACAGGTAGACATTATTGATATTGTATCTTGCTATAGTTCCCAGCTTGATGATGTAATAAGTGAGGTCTAATAGATTCCTCAAAGTGAAGACGACCCTTGCTAGAGTAGGAATAACTGGCACCTCCAGAAGTAGTCCATCTCATGGTAGGACAGGTGTTCCCCAGGGTTGCCAGTTTTTCCTGTTGGCTTTGTAATGTTACTAACTTGCATACAGGCCTCTAAAAAATACCTAAATATAAGTCCCAGTTACATACCATGCTCAAATGTTCAATCCTGTTTAAATTGGTGGGATTTCCACAGTTCAGATATTGATCTGTATTTTCATGGACCTAATGATCTTTGAAAAATCTGAATTTAGTGGTGTGATTCAGCTGGCAGGTTAAGACTCATACTTAGTGGGTGTTTATTTGTGAGCCACACGTTTAACCTCCCTGTCAACAGCGGGGATTTAGTCAGAACAGCCAGTGGAGTCTGAAGAAAGAGTTCAGCTAACAAAATGGAATTTCAACTTCAGGGTTGTGAAATGGCATTTCATAGAATCACAGAATTGTCAGGGTTGGAAGGGACCTTAAAGATCCATCTAGTTCCAACCCCCCTGCCATGGGCAGGGACACCTCCCACTGGATCAGGTTGCTCAGAGCCCCATCCAGCCTGGCCTTAAAAACTTCCAGGGATGGGGCTCCCACTACCTCTCTGGGCAACCTGTTCCGGTGTCTCACCACCCTCATGGTGAAGAACTTCTTCCTAACATCCATTCTGAAATGACCCATCTCTAGTTTTAATCCATTCCCTCTAGTCCTACCATTACCCGACATCCAAAAAGTCCCTCACCAGCTTTCCTGCAGGCCCCCTTAAGATACTGGTAGGCCACAATAAGGTCTCCTTGGAGCCTTCTTTTCTCCAGGCTGAACAACCCCAACTCTCTCAGCCTGTCTTCATAGGAGAGGTGCTGATCATCCTCGTGGCCCTTCTCTGGACATGCTCCAGCACGTCCATATCTTTCTTGTAGTAGGGGCTCCAGAACTGGACACAGTACTCCAGGTGGCGTCTCACAAGAGTGGAGTAGAGGGGGAGAATCACCTCCCTCGACCTGCTGGCCACACTTCTCTTGATGCAGCCCAGGATACGATTGGCTGCCTGGGCTGCAAGTGCACACTGACGGCTCATGTTGAGCCTCTCATCCACCAGTACCCCCAAGTCCTTTTCTTCAGGGCTGCTCTCAAGCCAGTCACTGCCCAGCCTATATTGGTGCTTGGGATTGCCCCGACCCAGATGGAGGACCTTGCACTTGGTCTTGTTGAACTTCGTGAGGTTGGCATGGGCCCACCTCTCCAGCCTGTCAAGGTCCCTCTGGATGGCCTCCCTTCCCTCCAGCATGTCAGACACCCCACACAGCTTGGTGTCGTCGGCAAACTTGCTGAGGGTGCACTCTATGCCACTGTCCATGTCGCTGACAAAGACGTTAAACAAGACCAGTCCCAGTACTGATCCTTGAGGAACTCCGCTTGTCGCTGGCCTCCACTTGGACATGGACCCATTGACAGCCTCTCTTTGGGTGTGGCCGTCAAGCCAGTTCTTTATCCACTTCAACTTCATCCATTTCAACTTCAGGGTATGTGAAATCACCCTCTAGGCTTCACTGGCTGTGTTAATTAGATCTCTGTTGACTACAGTGGCAACTTAGACACCTATTAGGCCTGTGCATATGTACGGTATGGATACCAACAATAAACACACCTGTGTTTAAGTGTCTTCAGTCTTCAGTTACTTCCTATCTTGTCACTCGACTTCATATATTCTGCTTTATAAAGAAAATCCCTCATTTCCACCTTTTTATACTTGTCCATTCCTATGTTGCCACCTGAGATTGAAATATGTGATCTGTTACATTCTCCTGAGATTTTAAAACTCCCTGGACCAAAGATCATTTTACAAATAATGAGTGATCCTGAAGGTACAGCCCTGCAGGTTCTCAGCCAGCTCTCTTTTCCTTTTTGACAGCCTCAGGAAAAGAAGGGCAGTAGTGACACTAAACAAGCATCAGGAAAAAAGTGACAGAAGATGATGCCTTAAAGAACTGTTTTGCTCTTTTCTTAAGTCTTAAAGAGTATTTGATGGCATTTTAGCTAGTTCATTAATTTAACTAATTCAATTTCCTTTACTTTCTAGGAATGATTTTGAAGAGTATTTTGACATTGTGATCACAAATGCTTTGAAACCTGGTTTCTTCTCCCATACTCCAAACCAAAGACCTTTCCGAACTCTTGGTAAGTTGCAGTCGTGACTCTCTTCTCATCTGCTTACCTCTATCCAAAAAAAAAAAAAAAAAAAAAAAAGAAAAGAGAAATAAGAGTAAGAGGACTGGACAACTAGGCAGCGTATTTTGAAAATCTAGCACTGGGGGGAAAAATGGCCTCTACACAAGGCTCTTCCAGAGATATTAGTAAAAAATTATCTTAAGACTGAGGAGCACTGAGAAATTAAGAATTACAGTGTTGAGGACGATGAAAAGGCAGAGCTGTGACAGTAGTTAATAATGGCACTGAGGGGTCAGATATTGCATCATTAGTGAGAAAGTAAGAATCCTTTTCGTTATTGTGCTGATAAGGTCATACACAGAAAATGAAATTTAGTTCTGGGAAAAAACATAGCAGAAATAATTCAAGAATTTAAAGGAAATTCAAAGAACAGTACAAATAGAATTGTGAGGCCGAAGGAAATTATTTATGATGGAAATCTGACAGTATTAAATGTGTGTACTTTGGCTACATAATGACAGAGTAGGCAAAAAGGAAGTGCCCCTGTACTCACTTAATTTAATTAAAACAATCTGAAATGTTTGGCAATGTTGTCCATTAGGTTGTAACAAAAAAGATTTACAAGAACAGTGTTCATTGAACTACAGATAACAATAGTAACATGGCTGAAGACAGTTAATTTTTCTATATTTTGGTAAATACTCTTATGATTAAGTGCTGCCTGAAAATTAATCTTATATACGAAATAGCGTAAGTCAGCATATGTTGAACTGTATTTTAGCATTTTATGACAGGAAAGTCAGCTCTTCCAGCCCAAAAGAAATTTTGCCTGTGGAACTTCTAAAGCAAAACTAAAATGAGCAGCGAAAATATATATTGAAACTGCATTTTAATGTTTCACCAATTTATGTAGGAAAAATAAGTAAGAAATATCTTAAATGTGATTTTTAAAGGATTAATTCAAGTAGGAAACTGCCAAGGTGACAATCTGAGAAAAAATAAACTCAGAAGGGAAA
>VYZM01023214.1:67458-91780 GCA_013398915.1 Dromas ardeola
GGGGGGGGGGCAAAAACGTAAAGGATGAAAAAGGCTCAGTTCTGCAAGCATTTTATTTAGTTTTATATAATGCAAATTGAAAATAAAATGGAATTCACTTTGGATATTTTTTAAACAATCGTATTAGCCTGACTTCCTAAGGAAATCCTGCTGTGTCCCTCTGTCAGTAATCCAGCCGGCAACTTTTGAACCTGTTGGCCAGTATCAGTAAGTTTATATCCAAGATATTTCAACAAGGGCTTTTTTGTGCAAAACAGAGCAGAACAGAGAGAAAAGACTTGAAATTACTGTCTCCATTGAGAGATACTGTGTAGCATTATCTTAATCACATTATTAGATTGTAAGTACCAATTTTCATGAAGCTTTTTCTTTCTCATGCGGTTCAAACACGAACAGCATTCCCTGGAGTCCTCTTACTGACTTACTGGTTTTCATTCCCTTTATATTTTGGCATTGCAAAGACGCTCAAGTGAGGGTTGATCCCTCATTATATGAACACCTTATTAAGACAGAATAAAACGTAGTTTGTTTTCTGGTGACCTCACTATATAAATAGATAAGGGACACAAACGTAACTAAAGCAATCATCAGATAAATAACTTGCTGGAACTACTAACCTGTGAGTGGATTTTTTTTAATATATTTGTGTTCGATTGACAGTAACTGGTTTCTTCTGAAAGACCAACCCGAACATTCAAAGCAAAGTATTATATATAAAGGACAGGTTTCTAGAGACATGTTTTGAAGTAGGGAAGACCTTGTTTAAGACTATGTGGAGTTTAAACCATACAAATAGGAACAATAATATGAGAAAATGTCTGAAATAATAACACATTTTTATAATGTATCTTTTGCTGCCCTCCTTCTGTGTTCCTCACAACAAACCTATAGCTTCAGGGGAGGCACTGAGAGTTTCACCCAGTCACCGCAGATACCAAGGAACACAGTCCATTTCTGAAGCAACATACAGTGGAGCTTCTAATACGTAGAGGGAGGAGTGGTTTTCCAGTTTCTAGCTATTTTTTTAAGGCTTTCTTTCATATTAGAACCACTGAAAATTCAAAATTTTAGTTTCTTGTTTCTGTCTCCCTTTTGCCACTATAGATTTTGGGCAGAAGAAGAGTTTAGCGACTGTGCTTCAGACTCTCTCTGAGAGCACTGGACATAATATATCAGAGAGACAAAATTTGCTTATTTTTGCTTTGAAATAGAAAAAAAAAAACTAGAGATGGACATCGTAGTAAATACTTTTTAAAGCACAAAGAGTAAACTTTTGTTGGTGTCATTTAGGGAAAAAGCTCCAGTAAGCGAAACAAAGCTTGTTCTGTGAAGAAATTTCTTGCAGACAATGAACTGAAGTAACTGCTTATCAATCCTATCCATTTCTCCAGGGCTGAGTTTCAGCCATGTTCTTTGATACATCAGTGGGTCTGAATTACAATAAATTTCTAATAATACCATATTCCCTTCTGTTCCAAGGGAATTATGTTATAAATGGATAAGGCATAAAATATGGAAGGTGTTCTTAATTTTAAACACCCAAGTGCTGCATTGTGTACTGGAGCTAAATCTTATTTATATATAACAGGGTTTTTGCTGCAGATTTACTAAAGGAAAGGTTTTGAAGTTTACTAAAGAGAAGGATAAATTCTTTTCAGTGAATAATTTCAAAAAGGCAACTGTGTTCAGTAAACATTTGAAAGAGGATGAGAAACAGGACAAGATGACAGAGAAGGCATTGTCTAGAAATGTGATATTGGATAACTGCTTTGCAGGAATGTTTTTCCAGTAGACAAGTAATTTTAAAACTAATCCATTTAGAAACCATGAAAAATTATTTTAATTGCATGATGAAAAATGCATCACTGCTTCATTTGAGTCTCAAGACATGCATCATGTAAAGCAACCAAAACACTGTTTGAAATTTTAAAAGATTCATGTGACTGCTTTTTACTGAACAGGGGCAAAATAATTAATTAATTAATTTGCATAATTTTCTTTTGAGGTACCATTCTGTTAAATGGAGGAACAGTTTATACGTATCTTTCCAGGTTTTAGAACAGCTACATTTATTTTTTCCTGGCTAGTTAGGGGTAGATTATGTAGCAAAGCACATAGTTTATGAGAAAAGTGCTGTACAAAAAAAACTTAACTCCCATAACACAAATACCCCGTAATTTCCTTGTTATTCACAAGGTTACACTTTCTTTTACACAGGGAAATTCTTTAAATATGTCTCGAAAGTACTAATAGTATCTTGAGTTATTGGATCTAAGGATTAGGTTGAAAATGTTTGTGTAAATCCTATGTTGAAAATGTAGGATTTTCTTTGCTTTCAACAGCTACATCCGGCTTAAAATAATGTATCATTCCGTGAAGGACTTGAAGGAATATGAATAATAAGCACAGTTGTGACTCATCTGATAATCTGCAGTATACCAAGATTTCTGTAGCATTTCACAACAGAGCTTTCCTTTTATCACATCACTCGTTAATGTCCGTCAAATTTCTAGCCTGACAGTTCTGATCATTGTTGAATATATTTTTAGAATGCAAAATTAAAATAGATACGCTAAAGGTAACCCCAAATTTCCTGAAAGCCTTCTATAAGTCTGTACGCACAGGGAATTCTCACTTGGTCCTAAATAAGACTTCTATATCTTTTATTTCTAGCTCAGGAACAGTTACTGCCTTTTTGAACCCTTTTTTTGATAAATTGAAAATATGTTGCTGATTGTTCAGTGGCTGAATGTACAATGCATATTTAAGAGTGTATGTATATTGTAATACATATGTGTACATACATGTACAGGCCAAAACCAACCCTATATATGGAGTGACAGTGGATGCCATATTTCTGTGAGATTGTGTGCCCTTATCTAATGCCCAGAGAAACGAACCTGCTCTCCTTCTCCTGCAGGGAGTCGCAGCTTTTCAAAGCCCACTTTCAATTGCACTTCCAGGCTGTCTGCCTTATTCTTGTATTTGAATTTCTCTCCAGCTTATGGTGCCTCTGCTACATGATGTAGCCCCCAATTTAGGAAACTTTCAGTCCTCCTATTTTTTACGATTCTCTGGTAACTGCCATTTTAACAACACACTGCAGAAGCTTTTTTCTTCCTTCAGTCGTTCCTCACTAGCCTTCTAAAAATACAGGAAAATGCTATAAACTGAAAGGACCAATTAGAAAAGAAAATAAGGGGCCAGGATATAAAATGACATACTTCTAGGCTAAAGACTGTCTTTGATTATTAGGGCTGCAAGACTTCAGAAGAAGGAGGTGATCCCAAGTCTGCTATTTAAGTTTTCTTCTTCCATCTCCTGCGACATCTGGGCTTGACAATTGCCAGAGATGGGATACAGAACCGGGTGGAGAATGAGGGCTGATCCTATATAACTATTGTTATGCGTTTATATTCTAAGTCCTCTTAGGCCTGAGGAGCGGGATCAGGAAGGGAGTGCCTTAATTTTCCTGGAAGTTAAATTTGTAAGCCATATAACTTCTTTTTAGGTCATTCTTTTTATTTGAGACTTCTGTCTTTACCACCAGAAGAATACCAAAATACTACCTGGTAAATATTTTAAAGACCTTTAGTAAAAATGTAGAGTATCTATAAAAAAATGTGGAAATTTTGAAACAGATGATATTTCACCATTACAAGGGAATATATAATTTAAATAGCCTTGCACTGTTCACTTATTTGAAGAACATAAATGCCATGTCTAGAAAATTCTGATTAAGTTTTCAACCAAAACACATTGAATTGATTCTACACTATAGCTCAGTTGCTATAATTGCTATGTAATAGGTATTTCAGTTGCTACCTCTGCAGTGAAGGCTACCTAGATAAGAGAAAAACTTTTTTTTTTCTTTTACATCAGCTTGTGAGGTTAAAACTCAACAGAGCTTGTCTACTCTTTTTGCATGTTTTAGTTGTTCCAATCATCTCTTCTTACCAGTCTTGTCTTACTTTAGATCAGCAGATCATCCTATTTCAAAGATTCAAAAATGGATTAAAAAATAGGTTTAGATTTAGCCTTTAGCTCCTCACAGATATGACAGCACAACTGTTGGTGTTTTTATGGAGAGACTTGATATTTGGCAGAGAGCTCGCTGTCCTGACAGGAACCTGGTCTTTTGCTGCACCTGTGAATCCTTACACAAATGCATGGGATGTCGTCCTCAGCCTGCAGAGACTGTCATATTTTCCACAGCTTTGGCCTGTACTGAACTGCTCCAGCCATAGGTCATTTCCGGGATTAAATAGGACTTTTTCTTCTGTCATTTGACGTGTATCCCTGGTACACCTTTATTATTGAACACTGAATCTCGAATGCCCACTCTTTCCCCCATGAGCAGGGGGAAAAGGAGATGGAGGGAAGGAAAATCTGGCATAAATGCAGAGGTGCACAAGGGTACGTGTGTGAGACAAAGATTAATCAGAGTGGTTGGGGGAGCCAGGTGGTGGGAAGGGAGAGCACGGGAGGAGGCAGAGCAAGAGCAGGGCAGCACATGTAAACACCCAGAGGAGAGAGATTTCACTCTGTGCTGGGGTTTTCTGAATTTCAAGTCTTTGCTTTTGGACTTCTACCATTGCCTCAAGGAGGACTTCTGAAATAAGTCTCATGTGTCAAACAGAGAGCTTAAACTGATTTACCCAGGTATTGCATGGATTGGTGCTCCCAGCTTGCCCTCTGGTCACAGCAAGGGTTGCGTCGCTGCCATCCCAGAGGCTTTCTGGGTTCAGGATGCGTTTTGGGGGGAAGCCCACAAAGGGGCTCTTTTCCCATTTCTCAGAAGACATGCAGAGGAGACCTGTGTATTCTATGCCCCCGATGACTCAGGGTGTTCCTTTATTTAATGCAGCTGTGCTTGCTGCCATTCTTCTGGAGATGGTGCCTCTTCATATCAGCCTGTATGGAAATATTCTATAACAAGAGGCCACATAATAATGCATATTTGCTGACAGCTTGTGACGGAGTAGCATATAAAGTTGCACTAGCTGTGGACTGCATTATTCAGGAGGGATAAAGTCCATAATTGTTTCCCATATGTCTTCTAAAATTACTGCCTTTGTATTGTTATAACATCCCACAGTGCCATATAGTCTGTGAAAGCAATGCAATTCTTTTCAAGGAAATCTTGTTTAGCAATTCTTTATAGTATATTGGCATTGTTTTTCATGTATTTTCTGGCTACTTAGGAAAGAAAATGAAGGGTTATAACTAATAAATAATCATATTTTGTGCTCTAGTTTTCAAAACCAGATCTTTTTGTACATCATGAGATCATGATGTTAAGATCAAGAGTCACCTAACTCTTTAATATCAGAAACAGGTTCTGTATGTAGCTGGCAGTAGGAGGTCTACTGTTTTAAGGTATAAAGTATCTGGTTCTATACCCAAGCCACCAATGAGAAGTAATTCCCTACTCTTATCTCAGCTAGAAATTTTCATTTTATCCATCATTTCTGGAGAAAGAGGAGTTTCTTTTTAAGCAACTAATTGGTATAGGTGATGATATAGAAAGATCTTCATATTCAGTAATGGAACCTGACCATTATTATTTTTTATTATGAAAACCCGTAAGGATTATGGAAGTTCCTTACAAAGATGATTCCGTCAGCTGACACCCTCTTCGGCAGCACAGTCAATGCCTGATTCCTCTTTCTGAAAAGCAGCCTAGGGTAGGCCAGTAGAGCTGACAGTGGGATACACGTACAAACAAATTTAATCTCATGTAACAGGGTTTGTTTTCATACAGATATTCATCATCCACTGAAGAAGCTCAGAGGGTGCATCCAAAAACTTGACAGTGACAGGCTCCTTGGTCGACTGTTTCACCTCCCATCCTTTGTTTAAATGATCTTAGTCTAAAACTATTCCACTTTGTGTACTGTGTTTGCGCAGATATCAGCCACGCAACTGATTTTTTTTCTGGCAGTATAAACAGCTGTCCCAGGGACTTCTGCTTTCCCAATATTATTTATGTGCTGTAGATAAACATTTAAAAAATCAGCGTATGTTACCGTGGAATTAAAAGGATTTACCCATTAATGTTTTTCAATTTTGTGAGATGGTACCTGTGTTTAGTTTGAAATCAACAGTTTGGGAATCATTTGAGAATAGAGGTGATCATTTCCTATTGTGTCCTCATGGGATAGGTAAGGTGAGAGACTGTAGTTAAGGACCTCTTTTCTAACAGTTAAATTTTATTTCATGTTTGATAAACACAGTCTTAGTTGACAATAACAGTCTGTATTTTGTTTTTAATATGTTCAGTATGGTGGTCTATGTGAAAGCATTTAAAACAGATACAAAAAGCAAAATAAAGTTGGGCCAGCACATACCCACATCCTTTTGCAGAGTAGATTGTTCAAGTCACAGACAGACACAATACATTATTATTAACAGATGATAGCAAAATGTTGGCATAAAGCTTCATTTTTTCTGATAGTTTTCAAAGTCCTTGGCTACCATATTTGATGGTCATTGCCTCATAAAAACAAGTGTTTTGAACATTTTGGTTCCATTGCGGAGATAACGAATTAGAAATTGAGGAACTACATTTTATTACTAATCGGCAGTTTATCGTTTATAACCCTTTTGTAAAATGATGCCAGGGGCCACTCTGCAGTTTGCACTGATGGTACATATATCCACTTGTACAGTGACATTGTTAAACTGATGTAATTTCTTCAAGTTGCCACTGTGTCGTATTTAGACTGTGTGGTAGCCAAAGAGCAACTTTCCCTTACAGTGCATTCTTTCTGGCAATCTGAGCAGGGAAGCCATTCCATTCTCCTAGGAAGAGGAATGAAGTGGTTTTATTTTGTTCTGTGTTTTTTGGAACCGGCTTTACTGGTATTTGCTTCAGAAGCATTGGGAGGACAGATTGTCATCGCATCGTTTATATATATTCTCACCGATGATGGGTTTCACTCGGGCATTTTACAGCACATCAGAACTAAAAGTTGAGTGGCCAAGCTCAGTTTCTGTCTCTATCAGGAGGGCACAGTGCTGAGCTAACCATGGTAATTCCTTGTAAACCTGGAGCATGGGCCAGACCCGGGGATTTCAGCTGACGGCCCCTCTTAACTGGCATGGGAGGTACCTGCTTATCAGCTGAGCCAGCCATTGGAAACTGGGTTGGGTTGCTGCTTCTTGAGCTCCTTTGGCTGATGCCTCAACCGTATTAGCCAGAGGAGCTACTGGGACACAGGCTAATTCTTTAACATTTAGTCTGTTTTCGTAGACATTGAGGCTTATGCAACAGCGTGGCATGTGTGAGTAGGAATTTCTGCGCATCCCCTACTGCAAACCTCTGTCAGTAATGCAATTTCAACCACATCTGAATGTGGCCTAGTATCCTCAGAGATACTACAGCCTCTGCAGGCTGGAGAGGAAAAACTGGGTCTGTCACTGCCAACTCCAAGAAAGGCTGCAGTGTATGTAAACTTACCCCTAATTAGATACCGGAGCATCCATCAAGGAGAGTCTGCCCACAAATGACCCAGCTACTGGAAAAGCATCCATGAGACTTTGCACTCTCTTAAACATTCAGTGAATCCAACTGCAAGACACAAATTCATAGGAAGACAGGCCCCATTATTTCCCTGTTGTTCCTAAACAACTTCCTGTTTATTAGGAAAAAAAAAATAGAAAAAAAATTAAATAGTCTTTGAAGTATGGCACCTCTTTGTTTCTGAATATCAAGATGAATGCTGAACTGCGGATGCATTCTCCAATGCCCATCCTTTAAATGAAAAAAATCCGGTAAATGTGTTGAGCCAAGTCTCCTTTATATGTTTGCACAGTGTTCAAAGTACCTCAGAGGATAAAAGGAATAAGAAGTTATTCATCCAAAAATCAAAGCAGTGAAAAACTGCAACATGCTTCTGCATAAAGACAGCAGGGGTTGCTTCAGCTGATTACCTTTGATATTAAATACTGTGTTTGGCACAAAGCTGATAGAAAGTTAGTTCAAAGAAAGCTAAAGCTGCTGCTTTCAGAAGAATGATATCAACAATATTCCTTCTGTTAAAAATGGAAAACATATTTAGCATAATTGCTAAGTACTCCAAAACCAGAATTCTTTGTGCATAGAAAGTGTATTTTCATTTTCAAAAGGAGCTACAGTAACTAACACTACTGCAAAATCCTAGTTATTGATTATATCACATTATATCCAAGGCCTGGATAAAACTCAAACCCTAATTCTTTAAGGTATTGTGCAAGCACGTGATAAGAGTCCCTGTCTGTCTTCAAGGAGCCCACAGACAGACCAGATAAACAAATGGTAGGAAAACAAAAGCAATGACTTTTCTGTTAGAGACAAGGATCTGAGAGATTGAATGACTTCCATAATCATATCTGTGACAGATCTGCATATTTAACTAAGATTTCTAATGTCCTAATCCAGAGCAGTGAAGAACTGTAAAGTAAGTTTGCATAAGGACTACATGAGAGTCTTGACTGTGAAAATCCTTTCAGCCCTTACCAAAGATTTACTGTAATGGGGAAATCGTGATAACATAATTGCAGTTAATTCTGCTGAATTTACTTTTTATGGTTCAGTGATATATATCCTTTCAAGGAATTGGACCTACGAACTCGATGGGTTCTATACTGAAATTGTTCTAATTATTCAATAATTATTTCAAATTATTGAAAGCAATAAGCTAGAGTAATTGTTTGTTTTGGAAGACAGTTCCATACAAATGATTTCTTAAAATTGGTTTTGGTAATCGGGTCATGTTTATGTTTAATTTCAATGGAAGAAACTTTCTTCATAGAGAAGCATGTCACATGCCTTCTTAATATGGTGATTTATTTTAAGTTTTCCATGTCTGTGTACTTAGTAGAAGTTTATCAAATTACCTGTGTCTGTGAAATAGGTTGCAAAATCTGTAAGTCATGATGATGCCTTAATTATGGTTGCCAAAGAGGTGACATCAGGATTTAAAATTAACAGTTGTTTTAACAACAAAGTTTAGTAACTATATAAACTGCAGATAAAGTAAGTTAAATATAATAGCTATATATAATCGCATTTAAACACATACACCATGTGATTGGGAGGTCATTAAAAGTCAAGATCTATAGAAAATCCTCAACCATTGTTTTGTGATCGCCTTCTGGTTTTGCTATTTTATTTTCCTTTATTTCAGGATATTAGTAGAGAATGAAACCATGATACAGACTGATCTGGATTGTACCTGCAGTACCAGAGAGATAAGGCACAAAAGCTCCCACATTTAGGAAGCCCAATTCATCAAAAAAATGCAGCTTGTTTTTACAGCAGAATGAGCTGCTAAGGGCCTGTCCACCCCATCCTCTCCCCATAGTGAGTCCCCACAGAACATGAATTGCCATATCCTAGTCTGTGTTTTCAAAACCAAAGCCAAAATACCTAAATGACCGGTTTGTATTCCAGACAAAAGTGCGTTCAGCAAACAGACTTGTCTGGCTTGAGGGAATTCTCCTCCAACACATGAGATTATTAGGAGGAGATGATTTTTTCCCCCACAGTCTCTGACAAAACACAGCCAAACGCTATGCAAGATTTAGAAGCAAAGCAGTCGGCACTCAACATAGATTACATTTATAGTGTGATAATACTCTAACAATGTGTGATGCTGAAAAAGACTTGGGATTTACGGAAGATTTCGCACTAAAAGTGAAGACCCAATTGTATGTGGAAGACAACAGCAAATGCACATCTTTCATACATGAGCAAGACTTACAACACTAACTCTTGTTGCAGCATTAGTAGGACCCGTTCTGAAATAATACCTTCAGTTCTCATGTTTATAGAAATATTCAGCGTAGGAATGCTGGAAGCTTGAAAGGGCTGGCTAAGCAATTGCATCTGAGGGACATGGATTCTCACTTAATTTCATTTATCAAAGAGAACACTAAGATGTAGTCTTAATGATCGAGTAGTTTGTGGCTCCTTTACATTCAATACATGGGAGCTCAGACTAGTATAATATAATACCTGAAGAATGTCTAGCAATTATTTATACAGATAATTCAATATCCAGAATTCTAGATTGGACTCTTTTTTTTTTTTTAATATTGCTTCTTATTATATGAAATATTTCTTTTCACCTTCATTCTATTTCCCAGCACACATAAGAGTGTCTGCCCACGACTGGGGGGAAAGAGCTATATTGGAAATATCAAAGACTGAAAGGAACACTAAGGAAACAAACCATGCGCAAGTCAGCAGCTGTTTTGGCATTAGGAGAATGCACATTTCCTTTTGATCTGTTTTGTGCATTTTTAATATAAGATGGTTAAACAGGTACATATTATTTTGTCCATGGAATAATAAAGGTCCCACTGGAAAGCTTATTGACTCATGCAGATCATTACCAGAGTCTACTGCTCTTTGTAAATGGGCAGTTACACCCTTGGTAGCTTAGTTCAAAATCTGGCTTCTCTTCTTCCCAAACCTGTATCAGAGAAATGGATAGTTTTCAGAAGCTAATTTTTTACATTGAGTTGCAAGCCTCTCCCTTAAACAAAAACTGACTCACATCTACATTGTAAGGGTGATGCCATATGTCAAAAACCACGGAGGTCTATTCTGAAATAAATACGTACCAGGAATGGATATAGAAACCACAGTGTATAGAAACTTCTCTGGCTATCTATCATTTGGTACAACTGGACTGAGGTGCTGGAGGGCCTTATGCATCTCAAGTGTCTCTAGTCACCAGTATATTGGCAACTGAATATAACCAGGCTACCTGCTGAGGAGAAAGCTGTGATCTGTGCAGGTCTGTTCCCAAGGTCTGTCTGCCTGCGGGATGGATCAATACAAGTTCATAAACTTTACCATTCCGCTAAGATTCAGTGCAAACCTGTGTGAATTAGGTTGGTGGACATTTAGTTTAGACTTCACATGATAGTTCTTAAACAGCTGTCAAAATCCACAAGGAATTCCTGGAAGAAAGAAAGATTACCTATGTCAAGGGGGAACTTACCAGTATGACTTTGCAGGGAAAAATCATTCTTTGCATAGATCACATGTGTAAGCGATACATGATAGAAATTGGGGGGTTTATTCATCATCTTCTCTGTTTATTTGGTTTCTTCTGTAGGATTAAAAAATAAGCAGATGATTAGACAGGGAATTTCATAAAGGGTTACCTTGTGATCTGATTTTTAATTAATTTGGAAATTGGGATTGAGGCAGTTTGTAGCAGAGCAAAAATAGAGTTGTGTATGGTATATTCCTGGCAGAACAAGGGCTGGCAACCACTGCAGAAAGCTTCCCTTCAGCATAGTTTCCATGAATCTGTATTGCTGGTTTTCATTAAGGAGCTTTAGAGTTCTCTTGTGTGTTCTTCCAAAATGTCAAGCTTTTATTAAGGTTAGTCTGTAGAATTGTTTTTCGCAGAAAGCACATGTTGATTTTTGTACTGAAGGCATCGGATCTGCTATCGGAAGCAAGTAGTGAAAGGAGCTGGTTAGGAAGCCCTAGAAGTGAGCTGAGAACACGAGGAGGAATCATGACCAAAGCTTGGGCTGAGATCTGGTTCATTTTGATAAGACAGTGAATCTCTGCCTCAGTTTCCTAGTTTCTACATGCCAAGGCTTACCTCATGGTTATGAAGCACCCAGGACAACTGCAAAAAGCGGTAAGTGGCAGAGGAGAGCTGCAACAAATAGCAGGTGTGGATTTATTGCGCATGGGGGAACTCTCAGCTGGGTAGAGAGTTACCTACTTCAGAAGCAGCTCTGCCTCTCCCACCCAACACAGGGAAATAAAGGGTCAGAAAACACAGAGCTGGACTTTTTTTGTCTGGCAAGCGATCGTGGGACGCTGCATTGTTTCGATGAGTAGCAGATCCTCTGCAGCTGATGTTCAGAAGGGAATTAATTCTTGCAAGCTGAAAGCTCAAGAAAAGGCAAAAGTGATGTACCAGCTTCTTCCTCGCTCTCTTTGTTCTTCGATCTTTCTTTATTATTCACGTAGGACTCCAGATGTCTTAAACTTCAGTATGTATGTTGCATGTTTTTCTAGGTAGAGTTATCGACCCCTGGACTTCTCTTCATTAGTAAACACGTTCATTCTAACCTGATTCTTATCTGCTGTGAAACCACTTTATATATTATTACTGTCCACAGATCCCAGGTGTCTCTGTGATACTGCCAGACTAAGGCTGAGCCTTCCAAGATGATTATTTTTTCTGGAATAATAGTAGCAAGAGATTTTATCTGTGAAATTCCTGCATACAGAGATCTGGCACAATGCTCTTAGTTCTGAGAAACAAGGTAAAGTGCATTTTCATGTAGACACTAAGTGGTTTTGCAAACCACACGAAATGCACAGATAAGGAACTGGAAAAGTATTATAGGAAGTGTCAGGGTGATCATTTCTCTTTTACTTTTAAAAAAACTCTTTACTACAAATCTTTCTTGTCAGTCTTCCCATCAAAGTGTAACTGAACATACTTTGCTAGAAAAGAATATTTTCCATTTTTCCTTGCCATCTCCAGCCCAGTTACATTGTTCCAAGATTTACAGTGACTGTTTCCCACATAAAAACTTTTCTTCTTTGTTAGAACATTAATTTCCTAACGTTTTTCATTTTGTTTATTAAATATGAAATTCTACTTTATCTCAACAGAGCTAATAGGAACAGGGTTTCTTGTTCTTTTTCATTCTGGTGTTTCCTGAGACACCCAGCCCCATAGTAGTCCTGAAAAGTCTCTGCCAGTTGTTCTAACCCCATCACGTTCTTTGTCCCTCCTTTGAATTCATCCATGGCTGTGGTCCACGGGGCCATGAAGTTGTCTCCAGACCAAGACTGAACTTGTCATCACCTTTCTGTCTTCTGTCACACGCACACACCTTGTCCTTCCCTTCTGCACCCCATCTGCCACAGGTCGTTAAGTCTCAACAGAGAGCTTGGTGGGCACACCCTATGGAGACAGGAGCTGCAAAGGGGCAAAAGAGACACAGAGCAATGGAAAGAAGATGAAACTATTTCTTAGTTTCTCTGGTCCCCAGGAGAAGTTGTCCTACTGTCCCTTATCTCCACATTCATGGTCTGAGCAACATCACAGTGCAGCTACTTGTTCTTTAATGCATAGCTCCAGTTCTACCTCCTGTATCTTCATCTCACTTTGCCTTCCTGAGCTACTTAAATGGCTATTGTTGCCACTGTACCAAAATACTTCGTGAACCTTAATATATTTACTCTCACAGGACTTCTGTAACTTGGCGTAGTGACACCTAATTACTCACCAGCGCGAGTAATTTTCTTTCTGTAGCACTTTCTGTTAAAGGCTTTCTGTTATGGACCCTGATGTGTATATTTCTCATGGCAAGGGTGTGCTGCACAACCCCAGATATTTTAAGGGTTTTTTTACTTTTCTCGAAGGGATAGTAATAGTATAAAGTGCAGTAGAGAATATAGTAAAAGCATCTAAAGGTCCTCCTTATTGCAATAAAATTGCAAAATCCCCACCGGGGATTTGATGATACAGAGATATGTCTCCAAGAGGAGATTCTCTGAAGCTAAAATCAGAGTTAGGTCCTGAACTGTCTTTTGGTGCCTCTTGAACATTTTCTTAAGCAAAGGGAAACAAAATATGAGGCAGAAGATATACCAGAAGAAAAAGTCTCTTTGCTTTGATATTTTATTCTTATCTGGTATGCTTAATATTCTGTCATATCTGTGATTTTAAACTACTAGTGGCAGTTTCTCCATTTTCTGATAGAAAATAGTCCTTAACTCTTTAATGCGATTATATTCTGATTATAATTAAAGATTTTCTTCTTTTATTATTACTTGAAGTGCTAAGTATTATTAACAACATAAAAAAATATTCACAATTTAGTACATATATGAAGCAATGTTGAGGTAGTCTCTTCCCTGACAGCCATATTCAAAGAGTTTTAATATTGGTATGATTTTTAAGTGTGTAAAGTAATGCTTCTCTTCTAACGTGTGATAAAAATAAGTCATGGCTTAACAGGAGCCAGAACACCTCTCTCAGTAATCTCAGATGTCAGCTTTTGTTTCTATAAAAAATTGATTTATGAAAAAAATTATTTTGAGGCATCCATTTTTGTTTAGAAATATTGGGAATTATATATACCAATATATAAATAGCACGATACCTGTGAAACACTGAGAGAATAAACTGTTTTCAAGTTTCTTTTTTTTGTTGTTTGGAGAACGTTCTCCTGTTCAGAGAGGAAAAAAGATGTTTGGGTTTTGTAACCTCCACGCAGTAGTGGGGAGATGCCCAGGCTCCAGTGGCCGGGCCTCTGCACTCCCCAGGCTCAGCAGCAGCATGTGCTAAAGAAACTGTTGTGGTTTGAGGTGGGGTTCTTCTTTTTTAATTACTGAGTCAGAGGGACCATCTGACCGAGGTTTTAATAACCACTATTTGCAGCTACAGAATGGTCGTACAGTTATTCACAGGCAGAAGGCTGGGTGGATTTATTTATTTTTTTTTTAATTCCTAAATTTCATCTTTTACCTGTGGAATCTTAAGTTAGTCTTTAAGGTTGACGTAAAACTGCCCCCTTCAGAGGCAGCTGATGCTTGGAGAGATGGAACTTCGGACATAATTCATCAATAAAAGTAAAGTAGGGATTTGAGGTAGCATAATAAGCTAGGAAAAAAGAATGAAGTTTTTTTATAAATCATAATTCAACTTGACTATATAAATAGTTTTCTTATGAAAGTTAATGAAAATGTCTATTGTGTATTCCAGGAAAATGAGTACGTGCAATAATTATGCATGCTTCTGTCTACTTTGCAATTATTATGCCCTTTGAAATAACATATTTTAGGGAACTGAAAAAAATAAAGAACAAAGGCCCCTTGCAGCAGGGTCCATATATTGCTTTATGGATGTACATTTGTTCAGAATGAAATTGTCTATTCTAGTTTACATATATATTTTATACCTGAAGTATTAAGATGTAGGAAAAAAAAAAATCTTAGTCTTTCTGTAAGTGAGGATTAAAGAAATCTTGTGGGTTTTTTTGTTCCTTTTTTTTATCGACTGGGGCCAAAGTAAATGATGGCAGGAAGTTTTTCCCCACTACACTGCAGTGTCAGTTTTCGGTGGAGGTGAGCATGGTCCAACAGCAAATTGCAATAAGCCTCATTTCAGTAGGTATTACTAGAGAGACTTAGAGGGTTAGGATAAATTGAAAGGTTACAGTCTGCACAGTGTAAAGAAGATGCTTTGTGTGTCTCAATTTTATTTTAATTATGAAAATTGAGACATTTTTCTGAAGTGATGGGTTAGGTCAGAACTGACTGGTAGCCCTTATCTCGTCTTCTGTCCTTCCCTCTGTCTTCTGCTTCCATCCACTCTTCAAATTTGTGTACAACAGTGAAGCACACCCTAGTAAGAATGGTAATAGGCAGTTGCTGGAACTGAAATGCATATTCCTGAAATTATGATGTCATTTTTTTTCCTCAATTACCATACCTCTCCTAACTTACTTGAATTCAAAATGGTTTCTGCAAAACCCTGTCTCTCTCCGTCATTATATAGGGATCTCTAGGATGACTATGATATTAATATTGATAGGATTATTTGGGGACATTTGTCTGGATATTGGGAGTTCCTCATTTATAAGGCTTTGGAGCCGTTTTACAAAACTAATGAGGTCCAGAATAAAACTATTCTTGGGAGGGCATTTATTTCTTTTCTTGCCATTTTGTACCTCTTCAAGATCCCAATTAAATAAAAAATAAAAAAATACCAACCAAAAGAACTTTACGAAATATGTCCAAGGATGAAATGAAATTCTGTATTTATGTCCATCTTACCCTTCCAAAATAGAAGTTCTCGGAGTTATAAATACAATTAAATTAAATTATGGGAAAAGCTTCACCAAATCTGCGCATGAACTACATTTAAAAATGAACTTGCAGATGAATCATTTTCCAGAAAGTTATTTTCCTCTTCCAAGGAGAAAAGGCCTTGCGTGTATTTCATCATATCAATGTTTTAAATAGAAACACTTTGTTCATCAGCCAGACTATTCTGGGAAGTTATAGAGTTAATGCTGTGATAAATTTAAATTTGAAAACCAATTACTAAATCTGTAGTGAGCTGTTTTTTCAGTTCTTGTAAAACGGTAATCAAAACTTCCTAAAGAAACTTACTTGTTCATTTTTTTAAAGGAAATACTGATTTTCTTTCAAACAAGTAAAACTTCAGCCTTGTCTTTACACAGCCTGTTGCTTGTCACAATTAAACAGTAAGGCAGTTTCTAATAAAAAGGTTTTAGTAAAACTAAAAATGTAAAACTTTGGGTTTTTTTTTTTAATTTATTTCTCTTCTCTAAGAAGTCTGTGGTTACACCCCCAGGGGAATTTGAAAATATACTATCTTGTACTTTGGTCTTATCAGGCCTTCCAAATCAGCAAAAGAACAGAAGTCCATCGTGAGAAAAGGTATTGTTAGAAATTGGCTAAGTAATACATGAATGATTACAAAATAGTTATTTTTTTTCACAGGATGGTATCTGTATTTTTCTCTCACCTTTATCTATGGTATTCTTTTGGAGTATTACCAGCCTTTAGTAGTACTATTATTTAGTCCTTCATATGAATACGCATGTATATGTTGGGATTGCTAAGCATAGGAAAGATGTATCACTGCCTATGTAAAATTAAAAATCATTTTCCAGTTTTCAAAACTGAATTTTTACTTTGATTAGTTCAGCCTTTGTCTCACCAACCATAAGCCACCCCAAAGAAGGCAGAATGATACAAGGGCAGGAAGGGGAGCTGATCTTCAGGCTTTTTCTGAAAAAAATCAGACTGGGGAGCCAAAAATGGAGATGGCCAAAATCACTAGTCACTTTGGGAAGATTTTCTTTCAGCACATTTCAGCACTAAGGGAATAATTTGTTCCTTATCACTTCCCTGTAGTCGTCCAGTCAGACAGGAGACTGGCAAGCGCCGCTACACGTGTCTGGCAGATGGATTTCACAGCTGCTTCCAGGGCATAGAAGTAAATCAAGGGTGGCAAAACACGCAGTAATACTTGCGTAAACCCTGGAAACCACCCAGGAAAGGTGGTTGGCCCATACATAGGAATTTGGGGTACTACCCTACAGAAGGGTGCCCACAGGGTATGAAGTTTTACATCCAGCAAGCTCATAAGTACCTGCTTTCTTCATGGACAGCATGCCCACAGGGGAGCTCTGCAGCTTATGTCATCCCATCTCATTACCTTTGCAACTGGAAGAAGCCACCAGCAGGATTTTACTTATGCAGGTCCCTTTGTTTCAACTGTAAACCAGTGTGGTTTCCTGCCCTGGGTCCCCTTCTGGAAAAGAGAGTTTGTTTTTCTCAAGTGAGCTCGAAATGCCATCTAGAATCAGACTGTGCTTGCAAGCCAGGCTGGAACATAACCCGGATTTTATATTAATGCCCTCGGGGCCTGAAATGGCATTATTTTAAATTGCAGAGAGGCATATCAGGATGATAGTTGCGGATCATAAAGCATACTTGTTTTACAATAGCCCCCTGAGGCGGCAACCAGGGCTTCAGTGTGCTAAACACACAAGCCCATCTGTGGTGAGACCCCGCAAGAGCTGCCCATCGGTAGGGAGAGGCAGGAGCAGGTACCAGCACGAGTAGCAACAGCATCACCACGTGCTTTTATTCTATTGTGCAGTTCAAAGGGACAAAAAATGCCAGTAACCCTAACAGCCGCTCTAACTAGATTTGTATGGAAAGGAGAGAAAGCTGGGAAGGCTGGAGAAGGGGCTGCGGGGGAGCTGTACACGCACTGCAGTTGCACCCAGCACATGCCAGAGAGGCTGGCATGGCCTCTGGGCACTTGGAGCTGCTTTCTGACCCTCCTCTCTGCCCAGTCAAGTATGTGCGAGGTGCCCTCGGGCTCTCGGGTGAGTCACTCGCTGATCCTTGGGATCCTCACCCTGGTGTGTTACCAACACTGGCCGTAGGGCTCCCAGCCCAGCGTGGTGGCCTCAGGGGTGGTGAGCTGATGAAAGTTATCCTCGTCCTCGGCGTAGGTGTGGCTGAGTGTAGGTGAATAACTGTTGAAGCGTAAATTCGCCCTCACCTCTTAGCTTCTCTCTCAACCTCGGGCTTCCCAAACGAGAGCCTTGTCCCACGGGCTGGGGTTTAACAGCGTGAACACCAGCCTGGTAGAGCTCCAGGTTCAGACCCTGGGCTGAACATGCCGTGTGGGCACAACTGTATGTTGTTTAGGTTTCCATCCGGCTGGGTATCACCCCTAAACGGATGGCAAAGCAGACAGCAGTAAGCAAGCGTGTGCAGAGTCTTTCCCAAGGAGCAACTCCATGCCAAACTAAATTACCATCAGTTGTCATTTAAATGGGAATAAGCTTCACTGACTGCTTTTTGCATATTCATTCAGAGAGAAACCAGATGTTCTTCAGCCCATGTTATAAACCTGCAACACACTTTTAAAGGCAGGCAAGAAAGTTCTCACAAGAAAAAGGATATTGAGTCTTGTTAGTGATGTTCTTTGTCTGAAAAACCATATCTGTTAATGGTGATGGGAGTACATTTCTCAATCAGAAAACATTTCCCAAACTGTTAGACACACCAATATGCAAATTGCCATTCCAGCCATATTAATATTGCCCCAGCATGAGTCAAGCTTTTGTTGTTGTTTTTAAAAAGGAACAGTAACTTCCCCTCAGGAAAACTGCTCTGAATCACTGTTGAGGTTTGGGCGAGTGTTTTATTAGAATGATTTTCTGGATTTAATTATTTTAGTTTTACTTGCTTGCTACCTTCACATTTCTTGTCGTGGCACGTTTTCAGTCTACAGGAATCCGGGTTGCAGTGATATATTAGACTTCAGAAGGAAGCAAGTCGCTCTATCTAAATCATCTGAGAAGTTCTTTTTGGTTATCCAGTCTGTTTGAAATCGTCAGGACGTCTCCTTTTCCTCCCAGCTTATAAGACCCTGAAGCATTAGCATCCCCGCCTGTGTGTGTGTTGCTTCCTGCTGAAGGAATATTTATAGCATTTCTGACCTTTGAATGAACTTTTACGAATCAATAACAGCAAAGTGGAAGGAAGGTCAGCTGCAGTTTTCCTCTTGTCTGAGTGCAGCCAACGTTAGGCTTGGAATATCTAAAATACATTAGGAACTACCGTAATCACATTTATGCAGCATTTTTGCAGGAAATTTGCAGATGTCTTCAGCGCTGTCATGTAACTGCTATCTGAAGGATACAATACAAGGCCAGAGCTAATGGTGTCATAAATGGGGTTTTAAGTTGTTGCGCATCAATTTTTACATGGCATAACTACTACAAGAGGCCTTAAGACCCAGTGTTGAAGAATAATTTTCTTGACAATATTTTGCCTGGAGGACAGTGTAAGTGGATTAGAAACCCTTCTCATTAATGACTTACTGCAACTGAAACACCATTAATTTCTTCCCACTTCAGATTACAGAAATAAAATAGACACAGTCACCCCTAGATGTGTGAGCACAAGCAGCCATATGAGATGGTTCGAGACAAGGTTTGACAGTTTGGAGTCATTATCCCTATAACCCTACAACTCAAATATTATAAAGGACATTTTTGAATTCCTCAGATTTCTGAACTTCCTTCCAAAATTGAGGAGTTCCCATAATGAATTAGACATCTCAATGCTGTTTTCTGCCTCCAAGCATAGAGGAGGAAACCAAGCTTTGAAATTTCCCTTCATTTTGCTGCCTAAAAGTGAAGTTCCTAACTTAATTAAATCCTTTCCTTCTCCAGAGCTGGAACCTCTGTAAAGTGCTTCTTGTGCTCTCTTTTGCCTACCAAAGGATCCTGGCCAACTAGTTCAGATTATAACTGTAAATTAGAAGCCTAAATTCCGGATGCTTCAAGTTGAGATGAATCCCATTGCTAGGGGTGACAGTAATAGATCTCACAGAGTGAGAGATCTTCTACCTTGTAATTACAGGGAATTTTTTCAGTCAGGAGTGCCCCTCATGCCTTTCCACAGAGATAGCAAAGCGAGGTCTTGCTCTTTGCTGGAGCCTTCTGGTGCTGCTGGAATACATAGGGCTCCTATTTGCAAATGTAATGTTTTTATTCTAAAAATCCCTCTCATAATAGCTCTATTTTTCTCTAGTATTTTTCTGACTGAGTGAATGAAGAGACAATGAGACAAACCCTCACAAATTTCAAGAAACTTTTGACAGCAACTGAAATGAGTTGTTTTCCTAAGTTTCTTTTTCTATGCCCATATTGTCTGAAGATTGTGTCTACTTGTTCAGCCATCCTTACAAATAAGTCTAAAAATACAGTGGAAATAAAAAAAAAAATTGCTGAAGTTTAACAACTTCTGTTTGATCAAAAGTTGTTTGATCAAAAGTAGTTTAGAAGTCAGGAAATGAAGGGTTTTTTATGGATGCTATCATACATATTATTATTATCGTTAGGTTTCTGAAGAAGAACAAAGGAAAAGACATTTCCACACAAGTTCTACGTGAATTGTTCGTGTCAACCTTGAATTTCCTTGTTTTTTCCTAGTTTATAAAACACCCTTAATATAGAGTTGTTTTGTCTGAGAATAAATCCTGTGTTTGTTCAAATTCTTAGATTCATAATATTAAAGAATGATTTACTGCCTCTCTCCACACACCTATTTTCCTCTTTTTGCTTCTTTTTTTTATTTCTTTCAAGGACCAATGTACTGCGCCATGTAGATCTTCAGTGCTCTTAAACATAAAGCTGCCTTGTCATTTCACTGTTGTCCAAAATGTGCATTCCAGCTTTCAGCAGTCTCTAACCAAATGAAGTTTACTATGTCTTAGTCTTCTTCCTAACACATTTTCAGTACTTTAAAAAATTCTAAAAAGTGGGAGAAAAACCAAAGTCCTGATGTTACACCTAAGTCCAATTGAAGTACTGTATTGGCTTCTAACCACTCTGTCTGTAGCATAAAAAGTAAGACATGTTTGATTGAGACTGAATAACAAAATCACCCTTTTGTTTAACCACTTCAATAGGCAGAAGATGTTAATTTTAATATTTCTGATTAAATTCTAGTTCATCGGTTCACTAAGGCTAGTGTTTTGCCTCCAGCAAGAAGCTAAAGTTAGTTTATCAGGCAACAGCACATGGATCTGAATGAGCAATAGGGTTACGTGGACCCCAGGACAGATCTCACTGCTTTGGGACCAGCTAGAAATGAAGCCTATGGCACAGTTGGATGATGACCAGGGGAGTTCCAAGCTTTATTGATTTTTCCAATTCACTGACAGCTGCCAGTGTGGATATATGCCAGAGTGGATTACACCACCAGCAGCAATATTGTCCTCTCATCGTTTCTTCAAGACTGAATAATAACTGGAACTACTCATTGTTTGTGCTGATCCAAAGCTGGCGAATGCCCTTAAGAGCTACCTCAGTGTGTTTTGTTGTATTTATATCAGTGTTTAAATGCAGTAGATAGTTTGTGGGGAAAGGTACATGCTGTCTCTTACAGTCTGTCTTATCTCATGGTTCCACCTTAGATCTGTAGCAGCTCCTCCATCAGTCTGGTCCGTGTGGTTTCCTGCCTTCCCTGCTGCAGTGTTTGGGAGGCAAAGCCTACGGCTTTGATTCCTCAGCTCTTCTGTAGCCTTTGCAGACGATGCTCAGCTGCTTCTTTTCTCACAAACGCCTGCCTACCCCCAGCTACCAAACACCTTGACCGAACCCGCTGTCGGTACCAGGACTCGAGCCCGACACTGGAGCTGGTTTAATGTCAAAATAGACCATGATCTCCAAGCTGTGCACAGACAGCTTCTCGCACGTCTCACGAATACAGGAGCGTGGGCTGCTCTCACTAACAACGAGTGATTTTGCTTGGTGATTTCAGAGAACGACGAGGAGCAGGAGGCTCTGCTATCGCTGGACAAGCCGGGCTGGTATTCCCAAGGCAACGCTATCCAGCTTTATGAACTACTGAAGAAGATGACTGGCAAGTTGGATCCTAAGGTATAAGTGAGAGTAAATCTTTCTGAAAATACCCTGTTTCGGTCTAAAATTCTCCAGACAAGCTTTCATTAAAGCTACTGATGTGATCAGTCACAAATTTTTGTTCTGGTTATGCTTGCTGTTTTCCAACAGACTGCAGTCCAGCATTGGAAGCAACATATAAGTCATCTTATTGGTAGAATATGTAAACTTTCTGGGTGTTTTATTCTGTGTGCATGGTTACGCATTTCGGCACCTTTGGGAATCAGGTTGTCATCAGGAAATAAACAATCGCCCTGAGGAAACAGATCAAATAGATCAAAAGGTGGCATCAGTGAAAACTAGGATCATGGTGTTTGAATTACAGGTCTGGATGGGTGAAAATGCCACTGAAGATGGTGGGAGCACATTTTCCCTAGTGGGTAAACTAACCCCTGGGCACAGAAGAGTTCTGAGTCACTGGGAGATGCTCTGTGTTCTTCCTTGTTTCCAAAGCTGTCCAAAATTCATTCCCATTGTTTAGGGTATTTTCTTAGTAGTCTTTTCCACTGCTCCCTGGCAGGCTATTTCTGTCTGTCGAAAATCTCAGCGGCGTCCCTTGTGCCGGTCCCAGCCGGGCATCCCCATGAAAAGCCCCTGGAGGATGAGACCGAGGAGGGTGTGCGGGGCCAGCCTCTTCCTTACGGAGCTGGTTGAAGATAAAACCCCAGACTATGACATTAATAAGATCTCTGTGTGTCATGGCCAACTGTAAACACGGAGGAATTTTTATTAGGTTGTTTTAAAGCTCTTTTTCTCTCTCTGTGAAATACAGTTTGCTTGTGTTTTCCTCATATACAATGAACTTTTAATTTGCTGCTTCCCTCGTAGGTTGTTTATTTTGGTGACAGCATGCACTCAGATATTTTCCCAGCACGTCACTATAGCAACTGGGAAACTGTCTTCATCCTAGAGGAACTTCTAGGGGACAAAGTTACGGTGCCTGCGGAGACTGAATCTGAGCCCTTGGAGAAGAAAGGAAAATATGAGGTAAGGGTTCCTTGCAGATGTTTCCTGGAACATAAGAAAGTAAGTTACAAAGAAGCCTCATGCCACCTGCGCTGAGAATGAGCCTGCTTATCTTACCAGGCTGCTGGCAGCATCAGCATCCCTCACAGACGTACCCTCCTGGCCACACCGGGAGGTGCCATCCTGTCCCAGCTCAGCATTGCATGGGTGACACAGAGCCTCCGCCTGCAGCTAAATTCCAGACCTCAGAAAAAGAGCTGTATGTGCAGTCCCTTAAACAAAAACCATAGTCATCTTTTCAGTTACAAGAACCTGCCCTGCATCCTACAAGGAGAAATTTCATGGCTGCTTATCGCAAGTCCATCACCTGAACTCTGCCGAGTTCATTGACGTTTCCCTGCGTGTTGTGGCCAACTGTAAACACGGAGGAATTTTTATTAGGTTGTTTTAAAGCTCTTTTTCTCTCTCTGTGAAATACAGTTTGCTTGTGTTTTCCTCATATACAATGAACTTTTAATTTGCTGCTTCCCTCATGGGTTGTTTATTTCGGTGACAGCTGTGCTAAGATAAGAGGGACTGTTTCGAAGCCTGGTCCAATGCAGATTACTGATAGTTACCTCAGATAAATAATGCCATTTTCAGGTTGATCGCAGCTGGGAAGAAGGGCCTTAGCACAACTGCCACACTTTAATTCCCTCACAGAAGGTGGAAGGGAAGGATAAACTATGTTTTGTTTTTCTCTTCGCTGCCAAAGAACAAAGCAGACAGGGAATGGCGCTCCGATGGCCGAGGTGGCAGCGTTGAACCTCCAGCATGGCCTATGTAGGAACTACACTGCAGCTTCACTCTCCGTTTGCAGGGTTTCTTCTTTTCGTATGTTCCTAAATAAATAGGTCATTTTCTTCTAATTGCAGAGAGATATATATAGGCTTTTTGCAGTTTGCTTTGAAAAGGACTTTTTTT
Source organism: Dromas ardeola (assembly GCA_013398915.1). Taxonomy (NCBI): domain Eukaryota; kingdom Metazoa; phylum Chordata; class Aves; order Charadriiformes; family Dromadidae; genus Dromas; species Dromas ardeola. The sequence continues at coordinate 91,396 of VYZM01023214.1, forward strand.
TTCTTTTTAAATAATTACTCTTTGTGATTAAAAAGTTAACTTACTGATAGGAAGGTTTTTTATGGGGTGCTTTTATACTAGAGATGTTTTTAATCTGACTAAGAAGCGTTTCAAAAGCCCCGGTTTTTTATGGAGAAAAGGATATCGTCAATGGGATTAAAACAATATAGATGTAACATCTATTTCTCTACTTACTTTAATAGTCATACCTAATATTTTCCCCCACTATCCTGATTTCTAATCTAAGGTCAAACAAGTACGTATCAGTCACTGAAATAAAGAAATGTAATCATTAATGTGTAGGCTTTTTCCCGTGTTATAGAAAACAAAAATTAAGACACACAATCTCAAGTCTCCTATCAAGAAAAATGTGCTTCTCAGAAAG
>VYZM01023214.1:91809-123931 GCA_013398915.1 Dromas ardeola
GTTAATATAATTTGATGTAATTAATAAATGCTATAAAAATAACTCATTCTCTTACATAAATTTGTCCGTTCTCTGACTGGAGACTCTGCTGCATTGCTGCATAGAACTTAGATCTCTGTAAGGTTTAGGGTTTTTTATTCGACCACGTGTGTTCAATGTGTGCTTTTGAAGCACATCTTTTTAAACAGACGCCCAGAAATTTATTATTTTTTTTTTCTGGAAGTACAAAGAAAAAGTTACTGAGGGATGTATTTCAAAACCCTTGATGATGATTTTGTTTTCTCTTGTTGCAATACCTCCGGTTGACTGCCCACAAGATCCATCTTCTCTATCGCTGCAGTTATCAAGCAGGAAATTGAGACTTTTAGACAGGTGCTTGACATTTCACTAACGCTGTAGCATTCCTGATAAGAGATTGCAGTATCTTGGGGAGACACCACCCCTGCCACGCACAACCCCTGTTCAGTTTACATCCGCTGCCAGTGACAGCAAGCAAGCAAGGGAGAAATGAATCGCGTTGATTAAAGGAACCTGAACCAGGGGGGCCGTGGCAGGTCAGGGGTGTTATTTCATTACCACGCTGCTCACTGGAGTCTGAACAACAGGTCACATCCATATCTCTGCAGTTGACTGGACACCACTAACTTAACAGGACTAGTTCAAAGGGACTCCCTTTACAAGCCTATGAAAGTTTTATTTTCATTCCCCTAATCAACTGCTCCCGTTAACCCTTTGTTTAAGAGGGGAGTAAAGCCAATTCAAAGGATTGTACGAAGTCAGGTGTTTTCGGAAAATGAGGCACTAACGGATTAGATTTAGTCTTGACCATCAGCCTTATCATTCATTGGCAATAAAAAAAAATACACTACTATTGCAGATTTTCCATGCCATGCTGTGTGTACAGAGAGGGGCTGAAAATGTTATACAAGATGCAATCCTCCCTTCTATCAATCTTTGCAAAATATCATTAAAGAAATAGAGTATCACTTCTAATTTGCAATTGCATCTTTCAGAAAGAAATTACAAAAACCTGTTTTCAGTTGTTTGACTGGTATTTCATCACTAATGGAGAGGAGGGAAGAAAACAACCTCCTCACACAAAACTAGGAGGCTTGTAATTTCCATTTTCATTAGCAGTTTTTGTCTTTTCCCTTCAATTAAATGCATGATATAAGCCAGATACACACAACTGTGAAATTATGGTAACAACTGCAGTTCTTTCAAGTGTATGAGTCATAAGCAAATGAGGAAGAGAATAGCAAACTAAAAACTATTCAAGCAGTTACTCGGCTCCTAAGTGAATTGCAGCATGCAGGGGGAAGAAAAAACACCAAGTATTGTGTTGAAATCAGATTCCCCCCAGATTTGGGGGTTTGTTTGCTTAGCCGGAGGCTTTGGTTTTGCCTTCTGTTCTTTAAATGTGTGATCAATTCTATCAATGAAAACTCAAAGAAAAGCTGGAATTTGTCCCAGGATTTCGAGGGAAATGATTACAGAGGAGCTAGTCAGTGTGTAAAAACCTTGGGCTATAGGAATGAATGGAGCACAAATCAAAGAATTTATTGGAAGATATAGATGATATTTTTGCAGTTAGGAGGAAAAACTAATTTTTACAGTATTGCCTACAGACTGGTTGGTTGGGGGGGTCAGAGCCTTGCACACACAACCCCCCCGAAGTTCTCTACTCCCTCAGCATGACCTTAGACAAGGGCTAATTGCTTTGTGCCTTTTGGCTCTGTTTGTCTCTCTATTCGTTTATCTTTAAGACAAATCTAACAGTACTTTCAGGAACAACCTGATGGGCTGTTGTGAAGCCTGGTGAGTTAAAGCAGTAACCTTAAAGCAATATCCTGAAGTGAAATGTGTTTTGTTTTAAAGGAAGTCTGCTTATAGTGATCCATGTTGCAGTTTAGCTACAATAATTATGAGTGAAATGTTTTATATTTGCACATGACTTCTGGGGGGCAGGTTCTGTGCAAAAGTTAGACTCTTGGGCAGGTTGGGGCAGTTTTGCGCATTTGCACACCCAGTATGGCTGTGTTATTCAGGGGCATCTGGTTGTTGTGACCAGCACAGCTGTGCTGGTGAAAACACCTCAAATACTTGCCGTTATACCGGCAAAAATGTGTTTTGAGCTTTGATTTTTTCCGGCCCTAAGAGTCGGTGGTGGTGTTACTACCTTGGCACAAAGCATACAGCCATCAGTACCATCCATCATATTTGATGCAGTAAAGTAATCCTAGTGCTCTGCGCTTGGTACAAAGATGGCAAATCTCCATCTAGATAATGCCTTTAAAAAATCCTAACAGCTTGATTTTTCACTCCCCGTCTCCTTTACATCCTTCTTTCTTTCATCTCTTTTACAAATGTAGAAAAACTTCAGAGCTCAGCTCCCTGCCTATTGGTATTTTAGAAAGGTCATTTGCATGCTGACAAATCAGTGTTACCCAAGGGTCCTATTAACAGATTCTGTCTGCTCTGTTAACAGGCCCTATTTGTCTGCAGTTAATAAAGCAAAGGTGATAGTAAGTATCCCAGGTGGTTTAACTTAGTGGGAAGCCCTGGGACTTGGGGAACACTAGTACCGTCTTTATTTCTCTGAAATCCAGACATAGTCTTGGAGGCTTTGTACCCTCAACTGACACAATCAACATCTGACCTGCTGCTGTCTGACCAATATGCCTGAGAGCTGCACCACAGGCTTGGGGGTTTTGCATAAGAAGGAGGGATTGCTCAGCACTTCCCAGGATCTACTGTCCTGCTGCCAGAGCAAACCCTCTGTCTGGGGACTACAGGAGTGGCTGGTGCACTTTCCAGAGCTCCTCGGCCTCACTGTTGAATGTGGGCCTCCAGGCGTGCGAGGAGTAGCAATGTTAACAGGGGACTTTTGCCTCATTTCACAGATAGATTCATGGTACGTGGTCTGTCCTTTATCACAGGCTATGTATGCTGCAGATGAGATACAGACATCTTCTAGGCATCAGTTAGAGATGGCAGATGGAGCAACGCCTGATGCTTCCCAAGGATGTGGGCAAAGTTTTGACATCTCTTTTCAGATTTGAGATCAAAATTTAGCCTACCAAACCGCCCCTTGTCATGTGGAGATAAGCCAGTAGCAAAATGATGGGGGTTCTCTACCAGATGATTTGATGACAGCTCTTGTATCTAACTGAGTTTGGTTTTACTAAGGGCTTGGGCTGTAAATCCAAAATGTAAATCCTTCCCCCTTAATAAGGAAGAAATTCCCACTCTGAGAATCAGATCTCTGAAAAAATCATTTCATTGCCTTAGATTGCAATTTTAATTGCCTGTTAAACCAACTATACATTTCAAAAAGCAGAAGCCTCAGATTTTTTCTCTTGTCAATAAACAAGGCTCTGTCTTTTGTGCAGGACTAGTACTGGGACGGTTGGTTTTGATTAATCACCTGAAGAGCTGTAATGGCCTTAAGAATTTTCTGTATGTGTCATTCAGCTGGAAACAGATTTAATTCAGCATAGCATCTACATTTAATTATAATTTATGTGAAGTCCTGGGATTTGCATGGAAAGATAAGATTTGGAAAAAAAAAAAAAAAGATGCTGTCCCTGTGTGTGAGGCAAAAAAAAAAACAACCCGCAAAAGAGCCCAGCTCTTAAGTTAACTGCTTGCTTTGAGACAAAAGATATGGAGTTTTTTTCCAACCTATTTACATCAGAAGACAGAAACCAATATCTATATTTTCACAAATCAAATCAATACTTCCTCCCCACCCCCAGCTATGCTCAGAGAAAAAACTGTTACACAGAATCACAAAAAGAACGGCTCTGTGTTTACTGACGTGGTCTGTTCGGCTGGATCAACAGCCTTCTTGTGATCAAAAGCCACGGACCTCTGTCATAAACACGTATTATTCCAGCAGATTCTCAAAACTATTAAGAAAGCAGTTAAATGGAAAATAAAGTACAAAAGTTCACGAATCTGGAGGCACACGCTAGGATATTTGTTCTTCTATGCTTTGCTGGTCTGAAAAGATACTTTGCACGCAAATGACTTTAACAGATTTTCAATAGTGGAGTTCACAGTTTTGTTTTCCATTTTTTCATCTTTCTGTAGAGGCCTCCTGGAGCTTTTTTTGGCTGCTCATGGCAATATATAGCAAGTTTCAAGATGAACTGCTAAAAAAAATCAGTTTTCCCAATGCTGCTTTAATACTTTCTTTAAAACATAATGAGTCTACATGTTGTTGTCTGAAAATATACCTGAAAAAAAATCAATTTTTCACAATTTGCTAGGCAACTGAAGGGCTCTCCATGGGTCCTGCGGCTCTGTTCTCACTCATTCCTCATCTCAGAAACAGATAACATGACACAGGTGGTATGATGTATCCTTCGCAGTGACTCCATCCAGCACCAGGAGAGTCCTTTCTCCCAGGAGGAATTCCCGGCTCGGTTATGGTCTGTGCCGCAGCTACCCAGCTTCTGCAGCAATGAAAGGCAGCAGGCTATTCACACTATTGAAAACAGAAAAACAGGGAAAAGGGAAGATATTTTAAGGGAAAAATATTTGAAGCCAACTTTTTATGTCCTCGGGAATCCATAAATTGCGTAAACAGGAGCTTGGGGACTTACGGGAAGAAGATTGTTATTGTTTTTCTGTATAATATTTTAAAGTCACATTGCTCCTGAGATACAATATAGTTTTCCCAGAAAATCGGAGAAACACTGGAGTTCCTTAAAATAATGTTTGTGGTTGCATAGAGAAAGAAGATTTCTTTATTTTTTAAAGTTGCATATTTATTTATTTTTTCTTTCAGGGAGATCAGCCCCAAGCTCCATACTTTGTGTCTAAACAGTGGGGCTCTTTCTTCATGGACAGATTGCCAGGCCTGGAAAATGCAGAGGAAACCTTAGTTCGCACGTGGTCCTGTAAATGTATTAGCACTTACAGCACTATTGCAATCCCTACTCTTGAAGCAATAGCAGGTAAGGAAGATTGCTTTTTTTTTCCCTAATGAACATGTAGTATTCATGGTAACATTGTCATACTGTAGATCTATTTTTGAGATGACATGTATCTGAAACGCATTCAAAAATATTCTGTTCATATGATGCAGCAGTTAATGCTAGTGGCTATTAACTGCTTGGAGGTTTATGCTTTTAATAGTTGTCTGCTACAACAGTTCAGTTTTTTGAGTGTGCCTGCAAATACTAGATGCTTAGTTTATCCAGTGTGAGAAATGCAACATTTAACAGATTGTAGATTAGTTCCTGAATTTTGATTCAGGACTTCCCCACAGTATTTTGCTGTGTCTGCTTTCAGTGGTGAGTTACCTTAGGAAACAAACACATTCCAAGTTACATGAGTTTATTAGACTTCCAAATATGTTTCACTCTGATCTGGCTTGTTATCCTTCCTCAATCAGCTCAGTTATCCCTTTACGGTTGAAATGGAGATGAACAAACACAGGAATGTAATGAAGCCAAGAATGCCTAGGACTGTGCTTCCCTCTCTTTTGTTTTTTAAATGTGTGTATTGCTTTTGAAACTGCATCGTTATTACAGAGCTGGAGCCAAAAATATTTTCCTTATCTGGAAAACAAGGCAGTCACAAGCAATGTCTTGTTCTCCAAAAATTCACCTAATTGAGAAACCAGCTCAGGCTTTCTACCTTCTTACATCAAGGTTGCGTCAAAGGTACAATTATGGCTGATCTGATTTCCACTAATGTTTATCCCCGGAGGGACCATACATTATTTTGGATGGTTTGTAGCCATAGTTGTAGCAGTAATACTGCAATGACTTTGCAACTGCAGTACACATCGATTGATTACAAAGTGGTGGTGAAGGCCCTCTGTCTATCCTTGATCTATCATTTTGCCTTACTGAACTTTATCAATACACCATATCTAAAGGAATAAACAAGTTATTATATGAATGAGGTGCTTAACTGTATGGAGAACACAGCAAGCATTTCGTTTATTAACTAACTCCTCTGTTCAGCATCTGTTGCCTACTTCCTGCATAAGACCAAGGAATAAAAAGCTGTTCCGATTTGCACAGCAGTTATTTCTACAATAGAATACATGATAAACCTGTTCTTTGCAACCATATTTTACACATGTACGTACATTGTAAAGATTTCTCAAAACAGAAAACTCATACAGTGCCACAATTTATGCTTCTGATATTTGCCATGTTGCAGTCGATATTTCAGCCTAAAGGTACAAAGCCTGCATAGACCGAGGGAAATTGGCAGGAGAGAGGTAACTTCTGTAAAACTCCCTTCTAATACCTTTTCCAGACTCATTCTGTGGCTTGCTTTGGAAGTGTTGGCCTAGAGGGAACACATCGGTCAGCCACGCTCTGTGAAACTCTGCCTCCCGGCCAGCTCCCCCAAACCACAGCTCAGTTTGCAGGGCTGGCAAAGGCTTTGCACCACAAACGTACCACCAAGTTTCCAGCTCCAGATGAAGGGGTGAGAACGAGAAAGGCCTATCTGTGTAAAATAGTGAGCGGTATAGCTGCCTGTTGTTGGCAGTGGAGCCCCTGGAAAGTCTGTTCCTCCATTAGGAGGGACACTGTGAGCCATCCCTGGTGGCATCAGACCAGTGCTGGGGCAGGGGCTGTTGTCTGTGAAACTTACACCCCAGAGATAAAGGACAGGGGAGGAGTAACATTTTTAACTTGCAGCTATGCGCCTGAAAGCAGACTCAAAGCTGAAGGTACGAGAACATCTATGGTTGCTTACAGCAAGAGGTATTTCTTGTTTGCTTGTGCGGAAGAGCAGATGTTCATTATTATGGATGCTGAGGAATTCCTGACTCCTCTCGAATACCTTGTCTGACTCCTGTCACAGCAAGCTGTGAGAGCCCCTGCTCTGCCAAGCCCTGAAGTTTTTGGCTGCAGTTGTAAGTCATAGCTTAGCTGCAGCTATTTGGGAATAACTTGCTAGAAGAGATTCAAACGGGTTATGCGAGTTTGATGCGCTCCAGCTTTTCCTTTTCTATTCATCTACTTTAATTACCAGCAGAGGACTTTCCACTGCCAAGCTGCAAAAAACCCAGGCCTTTCCTCAAGCTCCCCTGAGCCCGAAGGCGCAGACGGGCTGCCGACGGGCTGACCGTAGGAGCCCAGCTCCCGGCCACCAGCCGGCACGCCCCAGCAGCACACGGCTCAACCCGACCCATCCGAACGAGCTGCCGCCTCCCTGGAGGTGCGCTCGCTCCTGCGAGCGGTGGGCTCACAGGGGCTTCTCTATCAGCAACCTCTGACCTGGCTTTTGTACGTCTACATGAGCAATAGTAAGTGCCACGTGCAAGTAAATATCCCAACGGCTTGCGATCCGCACAAATATTTGGTGAAAGGCAGGCAATTGCTGCTGTGCTAACTTTAAAATTGATTCTTGTTGTTTGGATGCAACATACATCTGTGCATAAAGAACAGCCTGGTTTACTTCTCAATACACATTTTGCAATGAAAAAGATTATTCCAAAAATTATTCAACGTTATTCAATACTAGTGGTGTTTTACAAACATAACTTAGTTTTCATCAAAGTTCGTATGAGAATTCTTTTGAGACAATTATCAGAAATTCATTTGGGGTAATAATAACCCTTCAAGCCTGTTTCCAGTTTCTTTAAGTACAGCACATATGTAAAAGAATTAAAAATAAACTATAGATCTGGATTGAGAAGTTGGAATAGAAGCAACTTTGACAGTTGTCTTTTTTCACCAACATGTTGTAAGTTTGGTACAGATGCCTTCTGATAGTTTCACCTGAGGAATTTATACATGTAACTGAAGAGAACAAATCTGATACTTACCAAAGGGCATTGTAGGGAAAGAGTTTCACAGGGAATGCTGCTGTTGCAGTTTTTGGCCATTCAAAGTATAAAATAACAGAGCATATACAGAAATTGTATGTGTAATTAGTAAAATGGCAGCTTGGTGAAAAGGTAATCCAATCCATTCTTCCTCGGCTTTCTGTTCTAATCGAATGTAGTCGTTCTTCTACACTTCTGTCCCCATCTTTACTAGGAAATTCAGTATCTGACTCAAAAGGGGTTTGCATTCAAAGATGCATCAGAAATTCTGAATTTTAATCTCGCCTCTGGCAAGGAAAGTATTATTGGGTTTGCAGATTACTGCGTCACAGTTCGTCATCTAAACTCCCCTGATAGTCCCTGAAGAGAAATTGGCATTTTCCTTGTGCATGAAAAAGGACATTTTGTTTATTGTTACAATTGCCCAAAGGACAGAAAGGGTCGTCTGTAATACCTTCTGTGTACTTTCCTCAGTTTGGACTGGAAATCAGTTAAAGGTAAAATAAAACTCTTCATTTAAGGCATTCTCACCTTGACATTAAGACGACATTAAAAAGGTTTAACTGAAGAGCAGCATTATGATTATATCCTTGTAATATTACAAGAAGATGAGTTAAATTGAAAGTTTTCTAAGCATTTCATAGGTCTTTTATGAGCTTATTCTCCTTACCCACCTTCAGTAAGCAGGGAAGTTTTTCTCAAGAATTGGAAAGCTGATGAGCTCATGATTATCTTGACAGTACATGGTTAACAAAACAGTAGAATCCAGTGCCCCTACTCCTATTCTGCGTGCCTCATTCACAAATCCATCTGTTTCTTCACTTTTGTGCTATTGAAGCTCTCCTCATTTACAGCTCCCTTACAGATTTTGACCATTTTCAAGCACAATGATATCATACGCCAAATTTTCCAAACCAGGATCCATTACCGTGGGAATGTTACATTCAAGCTCACACATGGAAATTAAAAGGTGTAGGGATCTGTCTGAAATATGGTGTTCTGAATAAACCACAGTTTATAATACATCCTCCTTCACTTCAGAAAGTTTGGTATGAGCCAAGTAGAGGCGGGTACTCTTATCTATCACACCTGAATAATATGAACTTTACCTTCAAGGAGCGGGTGACCACTACTCTGTGGCCATTTGATCAAATTTCCAGATACCCATGTAAATAATTATATGTCCTGCATCACATAGGTATTCCAACAATAATTACAGAAGATTTCTCTGATTTACAAAGAAGATCAAATATAAATAATGTCTTACTTCCTAAGCAAGTGTTTGTAGGAAAAAGTCACTAAAGTAACTAGCCAGTGACACCATTTTAGATGGATATTTGATTAACAATTCTTTGATCCCCAAAATGATAAGCGTATTTCAAGCTAATGCTTTTCCTTTGAATCTCGTTATGGTTGGTATTTTTATAAAAGTCCCACTTCAAAAAACTTCATGATGAGTGACTCTGGAGTTTTAGAGCTTATGGGGGAATTTTGGTAAATTTGTTTTGTTCTTCACTGCAAAGAAAAGGTTAAGAAGGTGGTCTCTAAATTCTATTATGGAGAACACAAATAAATCTCTTTTTTTAAGTTTCATGATTGTTAACCCAATCTCCTGAACTTGTCTTATAACCTTTGCATGGTGAGGTTTGTCATAGGATTAAAAATTGCTGCAAGCAAGAACAGGAGATTGAGCGATGTTGCAGCTCAAGAGAATTGCATTTCAGAGAAAAATTCATGCAAATGTAAATATTTTATGGAGACAGAGCTCATTTCACATTTTGGAGATTTGATAACCAAGCTGGTGTCATGCATGAGGATAATGCATTTTTTTAAATCTTGCATGCTGTATGAAATCTTATCGTGCTTTGCCCGTATGGGTGCATAAGTTTTTCTTCATGCCTTATTGTTATTTCAATTAGCTAGTACAAGAGAACAATCTCTGTTATAATTTACCAAAGCTGTCTCTTTAAAGACGCCTACAGATCTGTACCCTGCCACTTTCTGTGGGAGTTCGAGTCGTCAGCCTGCTTGCTGTATAAATATAATGATAAAATTGCCAGTGAACCATGGCAAAGAAGTTCATGTTTCTGCTTAGAGTTGCAAATTATCTGCACAATGGAAAGCCCAAGGCAGCTGCGACTGGGGCACCAGAACTGGCAACGCCTGGGTTGCAGATGCACGGGTCTGCCCGTCACAGATCAACTACAAATTGCAAACCTCACACTCTTTCTTCAACATGTATTTTAAAGGTGAATGCCCTTGAAGAATCAGCCATTACCATGGAAGTCATGAATTTCACTAAGCATGTAGCCATATACTCACTTCTATATCCTGAACAGTATCATTCATAATTATTGCTCAAGTGAAACAAAATATCCCCTGTATTTTTATACATTAGTTCAATGTTTTTTTCATTGACATTACATCATTTAAAGTAAAATCCAGCTCCTATTAAAATTAAATCAGTCTTTCGTGTAACTTGAGTGATAATTATGTGCTCGCTCTTACTCAGATAATACAATAATCGCATATAATTTCCTTAAACATATAGAACTATCTATATTATACATTACTTGTTAATTAGCAGTAACGTTTTATATTTAATGCCTTACCTTACAACCATGCTTTTTCTTACCAGCTTCAGTGTAAGAATGCATCTATAAAATATCATCTAAAGACAAAGTTTATCAAAATGCTTTGAGGATTTAAACTGCTTTGGGCCTTAGCTGCTATAAATAGTAGTTGCTACTAATAGGCTGAAGAGGTCATTTTTATAATGAATCTTTTTATGCAAGCAACCTATTTTTATGTTTGGTGAAAAATTGGTATACATATACAACAGCAAGATTTCTGAGGTTTTCTGGTTCTGAGATTTTGATGGAAGTAAAAAAAAACAGGTAGCAAAGATAATGGACTCAAGAGAAGATGCATGTTCTGAATATATCAACAGCATCTTGCTCTATGTGTAAATTGAAGAGCATCAGATAATGTAAATCTTATTCATCTGTTCCAGGAAACTAGTTTCAGTGTTCTTCATTTAAGAGAAAGATAAACTTACTCAACACAACAGACAAATATAATGCATTTATTTTTTTCAGCTGCAAAATACCACTGAAACCAACAATAAACTGCATTTCAACCATAGCAAATTATTATTCAGAGAATCAGAACTAGCTTGTAAAAGGTCTTCAGGACCCAGTTATTTGCCAAAGGGTCCGAAACCCCAACTTTCCCAAAGGATTTGACTAGTTGCTAGTAATTTTAAACGTAAAAAGGACAGTTTTCAGTCTTTTACAATTTCTTCAGCTTTTCCTTCCTCCTCCAGAAAGGTGTATTGACTTGTGCCCCTGAAGGCCGTGTCAAATCATGCAGAACCCAAAAGATTACTTCCTAGCCAATAACTGACAGAAATGTTCCTGCCATCGTTACTCTGCTCTATGAGATGTCAAAGTACAGCCACCTCTAAAAGATTAAAGGGAGAACTCATGAGCAACTCATTAAGAAAGGGGGAACCACTCAGTCATTTCTGCTTTAAAGTTATCCTTCAATTCAGGCAGCCTAATTTCATTTGCAGGCTGTAATTAAAGCTATAATTGGGTTTTGACTAGATTGCAGACTTATGGGGTGGGTTTAGATTGCTTCTTTAAAGACACTGGTGGTAGTACAAAGTGTTGATAATTTTTGAGTGTGAAAACCAGTGAAAATAGGTAAGTCACCAAATACTGGAAATATTTCTTTGACCAGGTTGGAATTTTACATAACCTGCAACCTCACATGTGCAAGAAAAAGTTGCTGGAAGCATTTATGTACTCTGGATTGGTGCCTAACATATTCCCTCTGGACTGAGATGGTAACAAACACACGCACACAAAACAATGTAGGCTTTGTCTTTACTGCTTAAAAAGTTTAATGTGTGTCTGTGTGTGGCTTTTTACCTTAAGGTAAGCAATATTTGTCACCCATGCAGAGGAAAAAATAGGGAAAAGGAAAGAAAACATTTGTTTTACAAGAGAGGGGAACATGACAACGTTAACCCCAGTTTGGAGAGTAAGGTTATCTTGGTGAGTTTACCTCAAAATGAAAGTAAAGGGGTGTATCATCACTGCACTTACCTTAATATAGTTCCTTCACAGTCTCAAAATGCAACTTGTTTCTTTTTCTTAATCCATCAGAAATGCCTGTCATTTCAAACAATCCCTTGTTTTCAGGCTAACTTCTTCAACTTACCTCAGCAGCCCTTCCCATCACCCTTAGATCCAAGATGAGTCATTCAGACAGAAATTAATTAACAGATCCCTGAAAGACTAACACCTGCTAGTAGGATTTTGGCATTCTCTTAGGATTTTTTTTTTAGATTAAGTCTTTATCTAAATATTTAAAAATACTACAGTCCAATATTTTCTTTTGATCGGTTCCAGATCAAGCAAGAACCACACAGGGCTATTTTCTCAAAGGATCTCCAAAAATCACCATTTAAATGGAAACAAAACCAAGAGAAATTTCCCTCACATATAAATTATGAGTTTTCCCCTATATACACAAAACAGCACAGGAGTTTCTGAGGCTTTCCTTTGCTGCCGACTCTTATTGGGCTCAGATGCGAGTTTAGCGCACACCTCATGCACAGCTGTTTTATTCGAGCCAAGGTCAGCAGTCCCTTGGCCGTAGGGTAGACCCAAAGTAATGTGAATTGTTACTCCCAACATCATTGTGGTGAAACTGCATGCCACGGGTGATTGCAACAGCCACGATGGGATGGTCTTTCCATCCCCCAGGGACTCATCCCTCTGGAAGACTCTGATAGTGAAGCTGCTGCTCCACATCTTCCCGCAGTTGGCCACTTGAGTTTTCTCCAATGTCACCCTCTTCCACGTTAGATAAAGCAGAAGAGTCACCAGTAAAAAAACCCACTGTCAGTGAAGCTCTTCCTTAGGCCAAGCTCATGCTACAGATGTCTGCTGGCAGGGCCGCAGGTGTGATCTCCGACCAATACACCTGTGTTGGCAAAAGCTCTTACATGGATGCAATTAAAGCAGCAAACCTGCAGTTTCACTGAGGTTAGTTTGAGTCTCTGTTCCTGGGTGCCCAGGAATAAACTGCACTGGCTCACATGGCACTGCGCGAGTGCCAGCTACATCCAAACTCAGAATTTTTAGCAGTTCCCTTCTGTAGAGCATGCCGATACGGAAGAGCCCCCATAAGACACCGCCATCCTCCCCTCTCACTTTTGAGTCACACAGTGTGCAGACAGCAGCAATGATTTTCATATTATTGATAGAAGGAACGTTTTCCTTGTGCTGACTTCACTATTTTGGGCACTTTGTTTTACTACAGCAAACATCTGACCTCCTGTTTAGGAAAATCAGCCTCAGAAGTTTTGCTAAAAATAACTGCTATCAATCAGATAAATCTGCTTGTGACCTTGGGGGTTTTGCTTTTTGCCCCTAGTACGCTCCCTCACATTCTGAGGTCTTGCTGCAAGCAAAGTAGAAATGGGTCAGGAGATAAGAACACTTGGTATTTCAAAATAACAACATCTGTTATAATTAGTATAAAAGCGAAAAAATTAATACGGGACGATCTGCCCGTATAGTTATACCACCTGGATGCTGAGCCGTAAGATAGAGCTTTGTCTTTTCTGAGGTTTGCCACAATTAAGCAGTTCAAAGATTTTTCAAGTTAAAAGTTGGGTATCACTAATGAGGTTTTAGTTTTCCTCCCTGTGCCTTTTCCCTGGTGATAATCAGGAGGATGTATTTGGATTCACGTAAGGACTCAACCCTGGTGTTTACGAGGAGGTTTCTGCAGCCTCTGGCTCCAGCCCTGGTGACTGGCAGGAAGCGGACCTCAGAGAGGAGAGGGGAGTTCTGCTCTCTGTAGGGCTTCTCACTCCTCTCGGGGACAGTGCTCTGGTGTCACGATTCAAAAATGTTGGCTTTGCTTTTGTTTGTCAATGCTGCAAAATGATTCCTGACATTTCTGCTGTGTGTTTTGGGGAGAAAGCTGTTTCTGTCTTCGATTGTGCTTTTAATTGAAAAAAAAAAAAAAAAAGCCTTCCATCTAAAGAGCTTAGTTAAGATTATATTTGTTTCACGTATTGGTTTGTTCAAGGAAATCTCAAAAAAGGATTAGACGTGAGTTTTGAGTTTATCAAGCAGGCCTGTGTCTGGATTAGATTATAATTGTCTTCCATTCAGTTACTCAAATATTTTCCTGATCACTCATCAAGAATATTATGTTTTCCCTTCTTCTTGTGGTTTCCTTTTGCTTCCTTGTGGCTGGAACTCTAATGTTTCTTCTGATAAAAACTTGTGGCTTTCATTTAGTTTGCTTACGCTAACTGACACAGACACGGAGATGTTGTCAGCTTAATAGCTATGAAATAAATCCATCTGTAACACCTAACTACATGCATGCATATATAAGCATCGGGGCACAATGGTGTAATTAATGTCACTTAATACCTGACTCTGGATAACTGGAACACAGTAAGTGACAGTGGTTACTGTTCAAACATCATCATTGCCATCTTATTTACACCAGGGCTGCTGGAGTCCTGCAAGTGAGGTAGGGCAGGGCCAGAGTCCTGCTTCTGAGCTCAGTCTATGGCATATAACCCATGAGCCATTGGGAAGGGCTAGTAAAGCTGAATGGTCACTGCAAGGAAGCTGGTTTTCATCACTTACTTGCACTCTGGCTCTGGTGTGGGAGCAAAGAAAGGAGTGGGACAGAAATTCGGGGGGATGCATCCAGTAATTGACATTTCTGTAGATCTAGAAAGGGACATAGACCTTGAGACCCTCCATGACTGACTTCTAGGAGTCTTTGGCTCTAAACTTGAATATCCTATTTGTCTTGGGAACAAAATGAGTCTGGGTGGAATTACCTAAGTATGATAGAAAAATTCTGGGATTGGGGTCCTCAAGCAATTGGGTAGACCCATATAGTTCGTTCTTCCAGTTTCAAGCAGTTTAGTTTGTTCAGGGTTTGGGGATTTTTGAGGATAGTGGCAATATTGGATGAGTTTTGTGCTGAATTCACTGTCAAGGTAGGTTAGGACTGATTAGAGCCTTGTGTCAAATTATACCTCAGAGAGGACTGGGTATCTGCCCCCTGCCTAATTTATGACCCTCCATCAGGGTCAGGTGAGAGGTGGATGCCGAGGTGAAAGGGCTGCCACCACAGCAGCAGTTGTGGGCACGCACGGTAGCAGAACCTGAAGAAATTCACTGGCGAAAACACTAGGAAGACTAACAACTTGGAAATGAGCAACTATTTTTTTTCCTGAGACTGGCGTTATTATCAAACACTGTACCTTAATTTTTTGCATGCTTTTGCATCAAGCTGTGGCCTGTGCAAGCATTTCAGTTTAGCGAAACGGAGCTGCTAATTCCTTCTCTATGTCATCAGTGATAATATGGAACAAGACCAGATGCAAAATGAACTGCTGCTGTGTCCAGGAGGCAGACTCCAGACCTGTATCGTTTTTTTTTGTTGATGCGCCAGTATTGCTGGACCGAGTGATAGCATTGCCATTTCCAGCAAAAGAAGTTGGACTGAGATTTGGTGTACAATTCGCATGATACCTTTGCAGTCCAGGGCAACGGCAATTTATTTTAAGTTGCAAAGTTGCACCAAGATTTCAAGTATGCTTTTCTGGATCAGTCCAGAGCTTTTTCATAAATATATCACACAAATAAAGCAACAATCTAAAATGTTGCATGTTCCAGGCAAAGCAGATGCAGGAAATGAAATCATTGAGGAAAAAAAGCCTGGAAATAGAGGAAGATTTTTACTATGTTTGTGATCCGTAAAATCTGCTTAATGGGTGAAGAATAGTATCTGCTTTGCCCAACTTTCAGTGATGCCTTGGGCAACATTTTTACAAATGGATACCTTCTTTCAAAGTCGGCCTGTTCAGACAAAACCAATATTTAAATGGATATATTGGGTTTGAATATGTAAAAAAGTGATTATTCTCTTTTGGAGTCTTGTGCATTGTATATAGAATAGTTTTGATGTTTAAGCTGAGTGAGTAAAGCTAGTTTACCAGGAAATATCAACAAAATTACCGTTTTGATCCAACTGGGTTTTTTCTTCAGCGTAAGCAACTCTGCAGCAAGTCTGGCCCATTTGTGCTGCTCTTTGGTTAAACTACTCTTGGGACGCTCCAGGCTGCTAGACTAAAAAGCAAGTGAAAGCTTTTATATAAAAGTAACTGTATGGCGTTTAATTTTTATAGCTCATAAAGATATTCAGGAATATTTGCTTTCTTTTTGAGTATTATTAGTTATTTTGGAGAGCTTTGTTTTATACCGAGCTGTCATAAATGGACTCAGCAGCCAGTAAATCCGTTGGGCCCTCCGCAGACTAGAAAAACATCTGCCTGTTCTGCTGCCCTCGGAACGGGCTCCAGAGATTCCCCTGACTCAGACAAAACAAGCAAATGTACTTCTTTGACAAGCTGAAGCATCCCCACTTCATAAAGCGTAATTCACTTCCAGCCAAGTCTCCTCCCATTCCTACTTTACTCCAGCCTCTGTCTGATTTTTCAGCTGGATCTCAATGCCAGTTTGCTTGCTTTGGTTATGTTTAATACGGTTTTAAAGCTGCGGACCTGGATGTTGTCCTGGGGCCCGCCCGTGAATCCCTTGTGAGACAGACCTGAACTTCCTGTTGTTTGTGCCGAAACTGCTAAGATTGTGTTTTTCTGTTTCACAAAAGCTGCTGACTGCAAAAAAAAACCACCAAATATTGTAGCATATAGGGACAGGATGTCATCACCCCAAATTTACTCCAAATTAAAAAAAAATAAAAATTGTCATTAATAATTTACTGTTCAGATGAGATGAGTAATAGTTTTTACGTTTTGCTGTCGTTCTAAGCAGACAACTTGGAAGGAGCTAACCCTTTTTTGTTTGGTTTTTTTTTTCTTTTTTTCATTTATTGGAAGGGTGGTTGTTTCTTTAACGAAGTTTTATTTGTGTGTTTTTTTTAATTTGACTTCTTGAACTTTGCATACAAGGTGAGCATGGGAAGTATCAGTTTTCTGGCGGTGAGGGTGGGCGGGTCACTACTGGCAGCAAAGACTTTTTTTTAAAACGCTACAGAAAAGAAAGCTTTGACTGTTCAGAACTATTTTAATGCAGTCACTGTTCTTTACAGACTGGAAGTGATGAGTACGCCAAGTTACAAGTGCAGATTTCTAAGAACGCTTGGTACAAAATGATGTTGTTAACACTGGACTGCAAGAAGGTCTAAGAGTGGGTGCCTTTGGGGAATCTTGCTATAATAGCCATAAAAAAAGAAAGGGGGACTTCTTTGTTTTAACCATAGCCCTCTTATGAGTAGATTGCTGAGGTAAAAGAGAAAGGTGACAAACTGAAGAATGAACTTGAAAGTGTTCTAGTGGGAAAATTCCATCTAGGCCCAGTGAAGATTTTTGTTCAGTTTTTAAGCATTAGTTAAATCATTTTCTATGACTGGCATTATTTCAGCAATCAAGGAACTGAATATCCTTTACTGCAGTTTAAGTAAACTCTGGAAGTCAATCCCTTGGACAGCTGAAGATGTCAAATAAATATGTAATCACGCAATCTGATTGAGTTTTAATGCCAGTGAGCGAACAGCTCAAGGGCTTAAGAGGTACTGCTATTCACCACAGGCTTATTTTTTATGTGATATGGGCTGTGTTGCTAATCAGATGTGTATATTTCTGTCTTTCAGATTTACCACTGGATTATAGATTTACACGATTTTCTTCAAATGGCTCAGCAACTGCCGGGTACTACCCAAGCCCTCCAAGAGCACTGCTGCCAAATGAGGAGTCAGTGACTATGAAATAGGTTGTCGGCTTTTTCCTTAAATAATCCTGTGGCCCTTACTTAAACTGCTATCAAATGCTAATTGGTGAAAATGCTGTGTGATGCTTCATAAAATAGAATGATGGATTAAAGCAGACTCCTGTGTAGACTTGTGTTTCACTTGTTGCTCTAGTCCAGCCGGAACAGGTGAGCAAATGCATCCTTCTCTCTAAATCTTCCGACCGCCACTACCTTTTGCAAAGTGCTACTGGCTTTTTCCGTGCACTTCCCAAAGCCTTCAAGAGAAATGTGCTAGCAATAACTCATCCCAAGTTACATTCTACATTTTCAAGGACGTTTTCGATACTGTCCCTATTTAAAGTGATGCTGTAAGCCCCAGGACAGACACGAACCGGACCCTCAGCCATATTTAATTAAGAGTTAGCTTGGAGAGCCCAGGTTATCGCCATAGATCAGTGTTTTGCAGGCTCTGAGGAATTTGTTCTCTCACTGTAACTGTTCTTGGAGATACAGAAAGATGGAGGCCCAAAGAGAAAGATGCATCATACCCACAGAGACTTGAATGGGATTTAGGCAGCGAAATGCAGACTGACAGTCCTGAAAGCCTTTGTCACATGCTTTGTATTCCTGAAAGTGCCTAACCACTATTCAACAGTAAGGTTCCCCACATGCCTTTTCCTCCTTTAGTCTTCAATACCTCAAGAGTCAGAACTCTTCTGCAGAAGGAGGGAAACCTGCTTACAGTTCCCTTCTCAGCTTGAGTGGATTCAAACCCGCATTCTTCACCTCCCTGGGCAATTCTTCCAAGAGTAGGAAGGACATAGCACCCAGCCATCTAGAGCCATCTTTGCTAAGTACAGCCTCAGCCCAGAAGAAAAGCAAGACCAAAGACATAAACTGCGTATGTGCTTTCTTATCTGCTTATTAGGCTAAACGGGTTTCCAGTTCTCTGCAGATTCAGTTCCAAAGCCCCGTTCTCCAGTGCTTTGGACAGGGAGCCATCGGTAACTAACACAGGGTAGCCGATGCACATTTGTTTAGTCAGCAGTTTTGTCAGGCGGCAGAATTTTGGATAAATTTCCCTCAAAGTTTAAATAACAATAAACAGAAAGTTTATTTTCTTGTTTTCAAGAAATATAACTTACTTTCTTAGGCCTAGACAATTATCAGAATGGATTTAACCTGTGTTAACACTTGACTTGTTTCACTCTATATTTTTGCAGCTTCACTAGGTAAAATATTTTGTGTCAGAATCAGACACAAACACCTTTCCACCTCATTTCAGAGATACCAGCTTTTGTTTCCGTACATTTTTCCTACATAGGATATTATTTTTACATTCTTGTGGTCCAGTATACTTACAGGTAATATGCAACGTTTCCAATTTAACATTAAGCATTATTTTTTTTGAAAGGGAAACATAAAACAAATTAGGAAAAAATTGAGAAAAACTTTCCTTAAAACAAGGTGGGGTGAGAGAGGAAAATGAAAGTGCCATTCTCCTCCTCATAAACTATAGGCTGAAAATATTTGACTTACTTAAGAAGGTAACAATAAGTAAGACCTGAGTTTATTTTGAATTTTTTTTTAATTAGCATCAATGTCTTGGGCAGCAAATCTGGCTCATGATAAGGGTACGATTTGTATTAAGCAGAGAGATACGATTTGTATTAAGCAGAGAGATACCCCGATCAAAATCTCAGATCCCTGATCACAGCATCATTTGCAATTCTAACCTGAATTAAATACTCTTCTGCAAATAATTTCTAATTAGGTTATTGTCCAAACCAATACTGTGTACCCTCACACTTTTGTTCTGAGTTTGGAACTGATTTTTGTAGGTAGGGTGTTTTTTTCTTGTTTTTTAAAGAAAATTAATTAAAAATGAATCGTTAATGAAATTTAGAGTGAAAATCATCTAAGTCAGTCCTTGGTTCCTGGTGTCTCAGTGGAGAAGCAGTATTTTTTGTTTTAATGGTAAGATGACAGATTCTAAGGACAGCCTGAACACAAAGCTCATGAGAACGTATACATGGCCTTGCTCAAGCGGGAGGTGACGGTACCCGTTTCTGACGAAGGCTGTCACCAGCCATTTGCACTTGCTGCTGGAAGGACCACACAGGAGCAGAGAAAGAAGTGGATGACAGAAGGCTACTGTAAGCATGACTCCATGTGCCACCGCGTGCTGCAGGAAGACTTTGGGAAAATAATTGAAGCGTTTTCCCAAAAAAACAGTTTTCCTGTGAAATGTGGACTTAATGACTCTTACTAAAGACTCTTCTTAGTCAAGAATATCTGGAAATTATACAGGTCTTACTACAAAGTTGTCAATGGAAGAACTTTAGGAGGGCAGTCGCTGCTGTGGTGACGAGAGAGCTCTTGGAAATGAAGGTGGCATGGAGACCAGGGAGAAGGAATACACATGGCAAAGAATTGGTAGAGAGCTGGCCACATTTGACATGACACTGCAAAGACACCATCATTGCTTCTTCCTTCTTTCTCTTTCTTTTTTTTTTTTTAACCCCTGGAAATTTCTGAGGTTTCTTGGATTCTGTTGTGAGAGGCCATTGACAGAAAGATTGCCGACGTGCCTGCAAAACTATCTTGAATATTGGCAGCGAGACATGAAGTTGTAAAGATTCATTAAAATCACTGTATCTGGTTATATACGCCTGAAAGCCACAGTTTTGCTTAAAACCAGAGATGAATACAAAGTCTCTTTTGGCGTCTGTTTTGGTATAAAGCACACATCTGAATTTTAAAATAAAGAGAATTTATTTCTGAAAAAAAAGTGTATGTTCTGTGAATCTACGTTATAGCTGAGCGGCAAAAAGAGAAAAGAGAGACAAGGTCATCACGAAGCAGTGCAAGGAGAGGTTCATGCTGCGGCCTCGAACAAAGCAAAACTTGACCCACTCAGAATGAAAGCTATATAAATCAACCAAAAACTACTATAAATTAATACCTTTAATACCTATAGGGATTTAATACCTATAGGGATTAATATCTTTGATGCAAAGCAGAGCTCACTGCAAGTGTTTTCTGAACAGGGCTTGTTCCTGGAAACTAAAGGCTTCTTAATCCCCAGTGAGGAAAAGTTAAATGAACAAATGCAGATAGCTTGTCTGTGGTAGACATGGGGCACTGCTGGACACAGGCCTCCCTGAGGCCGATGCTTCCCCAGGCTGCTGGGGCTCTTCAGCCCGTCTGAGTCCCAGGTGTGCGATAGTGCGGCAGCGCTGGAGTGATTCCTGAGGGAATTGCCAGGAAAATTTGTCTGATGATAGGAACCAGCACTCCCAAGACTGGTTGAGATCTGCCTGAGTAGCAACCAGCCATTGTCCAGCCTGGCCTGGCAGCCTACCCAGGGAAAAAACATCTATAAAACGGTGACATGGTAACACAAAAAGGGGGGTGGTACACAGACGTGCAGCAGGCAGATCTTTTGGGATGCGGAAGGGCTCGAGGGCTCCCTGGCGATGTGGCTGGCCTGGCCCTCCCGTGTCCTAGGGCTCGAGATGCTGCGTAACCACTGATGTCCCCTGTCCCCTGCAATGACTCGCAGTGCTCCAAATGTTATCTGTGTTCAAATAAATAACCTTTAGCCCTGCCCACGCTGCCTATCATTAAGCTTTATAGCAGCTGTTGACTATAACAATTTAAAAAAATATGACCATTTCACTACAACAAATGAAAACCATGCCCACCATGTCCTCCTAGGTTATGCTTTTGCCAGCAGCTGTACAGGCCTTGGGGTTTTTAACAACCTTTTTGACAGATAGTTTAGAAATTAAGGAGCTATAACATACCTCCCTGGCAAATTGGAGATTTGTTATTGATTGCTATATTGTAAATGCAGTAAAACATCTGCTACATGCAATACACAACACTGACCTTTGTTTGAAGGAAAATAAACATAAACCCTGACCCAGCCCCAAGTCCTTGTCCCTAGCGCACCCTGGATCAGATCCGCCTGTAGCCAAGTTGCAAACCATGTAATAACCCAGTAAAGGCTGGTCTATCGAATATCACAACTGAGATTGCATGAAAACTGTTCACTTGTATTTTCCTGAGAAATAGTCATTCTCCCGTAGAAACCTCAGTTTTCTTCTTACCAGGAGTCCTAATCCAACCTGAGAGAGGAGTGGGGTATGGGCAACACCTGTTTCCCCAGCAAAATCAATGATTTCCAACCTGGCCTTGGGGTGCTTCGCTTTCCTGTGGGTGCACAGTCATATTTTCTAGCTATGTGGGACAGTATATACTTTGTAATCATCTTTCTTACCGTCTAGTAGAGATGTGATTTTACATTTCTCACGGTGGCCTTGTTTGAAGTGTTTGGCCATGCCTTGTCCAATCACATACCAAATAAATATTGTAGCGTCACCTTTACGTCTTTCCTCCTGGGGCCAAGTATGCATTAAGTGACGCCAAGGCAAATGACAGCAGAGTACAAGAATATATAAATTAGCAGGGAGATGTCAACAGTGAGAAGGCAGAGTCTGAGCTTCTGCGTCAACCTTCTTTTGCCACCACAGGCGACAATAGTGCAATAAGAGTAGTGCACGCTTTTGTACACAACCTTGATGTTTTACAGTAGGGTTTCTCGAAAGGTCAGGTTTAGAAATAAACTAATTTCTGTGCAAAAAGCTGAAAGTCTCACCCTCTACACCATACAGTGAGGCATCTGATAGGAAGGTGTTGCTTCTGACTTCCCTGGCAAGGGGGCACGGCATGGGGCAGCCTGGAAGGAGCAAGACAGGTTTTCTGGTACATTTAAGAGACTGACTTTTAAAGCAAAATATACCTCTTTCTGTACACGTGCTTGGAGGTAGACAGTATTTCACCTGAAGCACAGCATCAGACGTAGGAGCTTAGCACACAGCTAGGCTACAGGAACCTTATCTCTGCAGACAGCGTCAGCTATACTGGTGTAATGGCTATAATGGTGTAGCCACAGACATTTATTGTTAACAACTTCTCACGAAGCAGCCCTTCCAGCAGCCACGTAGCCAACCCAGAGCCTCCCAGGGGAAAGGCTCAATCCCATTATAAATCCAGTTGCCTAAAATTTTGTTTTCTGCAATTCTGCGTAAGCGGAACATCAAACGCCCTTGGTGAGTCACAGGACAGGAAAAGAAAAATATATAAAAAATTAGGGGTTTTCTTCTGAAAGCTTTCGATGCAAGAAACAAATCCTGCTTTTCCGTAAGCATTATAAATAGAAATGCTTAACTTGAAAACAGAGCCTGGATTAGGGCCAAAATAAGATGGAATCCAGGAAGCTAAACAGACTCGGAGATTTCCAGCTCAGAAAGCTTGCCAGCATCTTTACAGGGCAAACTGGGGATTCCTAGCTGCAGGTCAATGGACGAGTCCTGTGGCCAGCATGACCGGTCATTTTCTTGAATATAGGCCAAGGATGTAAGGGAAGTCTTTTCAGTACGAGGTGGGTACCCCCAGCAGTTCTCTGGCAAGCATGAGAAGACCGCAGAGGTTTTGCAGCTGACCAGATGTCACAGTTCACAGAAGGGCAAACATCTGAAGCACCGCGTCTAACTTCTGCCCCCGCTGCAGCTAAACTGATTTAATCAAGAACTGTGCTAAAAAATCCCTCCTGCTTCCCACTCACGCTGCCAGAGCGCATACGTAGTTCTCTCACACACGGTCGTAACGACTTTTAAATACTCGCACTGGGGTGAGAAACCATCGCAGCCACTTCAAAACGATGTGATGGCTTCCAGCCCCTTTTGCAAATTAGAAGGTGCAAGACACAAAATGGCAGCAGCACAAAGGGAATATCAGTCTGCCCAGCACCCACCGCAGCTCCAAGGGCCTGGGCAGAGCAGATTCTGCCAGCCAGAAAAGTATTTCTATTTTCCATTGACTACTAAGTGTTGAGTACAAACACTTAGACACTCAGTTTGATTTCCTGTTTCCTCAAAGTTGAAGAACTTAAGTTTCTTTTAAGAGTAAAGAAAGTCATAAACTATCTTACACTGTATGCAGGAGGAAAAAAATAGATGTTCTTGTCCGAAATTTATGAGAGTAGTACTTTCAGGGTATATTTTAGGAAAACAAGCCCATTAACACTCAATAGACCTTTTTGTATCACAACACTAATGCAACTCTGAAAATTGTGACTCCATGTGCCTAGTAAATTTACATTTAAAAGATTAATTTTTAAAGCCTCCGCCACCTCTGAAGAGTGAAAGTGCAGGTGAGTACAGCAACTCTTTTCTTGCCTTATCTCAAAATAATACCTGAGAATTGCAGTTTTGTTGGTAAACCATCCCCCAGGACCATTCCCAGGCCCACACCGGGAATTTAAATGGGTAATCCTAGGTGCTGAGCAGTCTGCACATTATATTAATCCAGAGAAAGAAGATGCCATTGTAAATTCTATGAAAAGTAACATGATGCTATGAGCTTGAGAGATTTAAAAAAATCTTTATCTTACACCGACAGAAGGCTTCAAAAATATCTACTGGAGGGCTGCTGTTGAAGCAGCTGCAGCGGCGTTGGAGCCAGATAGCAGCAGTGGACTTTTCTGTCCCCGCTTTCTCCCTCAAAGCTGCCCAGAAAAAAGGGCATGAGTGCCCATACGTATACGCACAGGAACAGGCAGCAATGAAGGGCTAGAATCCCATGACATGGGAGCCCAGAAACTAAGGGAATGAGGGAATTGCCTGCATTTCATAGGAGGTGTGGGGGTTTTAGTTCGATTAAACAAACTAAGCAGACCTGGGCAGTAAGCAGGGAAAGCTCTAGATCAGTAGTCATGGTCATGGAAAATGGAGTATAGATGAAGCTCAAGAAGGATAAGGTTGAGCATCAGGATAAACTGACATCAATAGCTCAACAGAGCAATAAATGGCTAGAGGGTATCAGGGAACAGAGCTTACATATATTACAGTAAATAATAATCACCAAAATATATCCATTATGTGGGGTTTTCCTCTTTCCTCTAACACTTGTCCTGTTATTTTGCAGGATCTGGAGATACCTGGTACATTTCTGATATTAATCCATGCACAAAATTAGCAAAAAAAAAAAAAAAAAATTGTGAACTTAATACAATTACATTAATTTAAGAAAATAGATTTGATAACTAGCATTAATATGACTATCATTAGATAGATATCGTTAAAAGTAACTGTAAAAGTATTTGTATGTATGTACAGATATGTGTACGCATTCAGAAACCATTGCTGTGTAGAGCGCAGTGCCAGTGACTCACGAATGTGGATGTGTGTATGAGTGAACGATCACGAGATGGTTACAGGGGCCCCTGAAATACCCAACAGCGGTGCTCTCCAAAGCACAGGAACAGGACGATACCAAAAACCACAGAACAATACGCACAACAACCAATTACTGATGTAAACTAGTGCAACAATCTCGTGAAGACCCTAAACCTAGGAGCAGAGATGGAGCTGGCTTTAGGGAGTACCTATGGCTACAACCAGAGCAACCAGATGGTGGGCACCATTGCTTCACTTGCAGCCCAGAAAGCCAACTACTTCCTGGGCTGCATCAAAAGAAGTGTGGCCAGCAGGTCAAGGGAGGTGATTCTGTCCCTCTACTCCACTCTCGTGAGGTACCCCACCTGGAGTACTGCATCCAGCTGTGGAGCCCTCAGCACAAGAACGGGTCCAGCAGAGGGCCACAAAGATGATCCGAGGGCTGGAGCACCTCTCCTATGAAGACAGGCTGAGACAGTTGGGGTTGTTCAGCCTGGAGAAGAGAAGGCTCCGGGGAGACCATATAGCAGCCTTCCAGTACCTGAAGGGGGCCTATAGGAGAGGTGGGGAGGGACTCGTTATCAGGGAGCATAATGATAGGATGAGGGGTAACGGTTTCAAACTGAAGGAGGGGAGATTTAGATTGGATATTAGGAAGAAATTCTTTACTGTGAGGGTGGTGAGGCACTGGAACAGGTTGCCCAGAGAAGTTGTGGCTGCCCCATCCCTGGAGGTGTTCCAGGCCAGGCTGGATGGGGCTTTGAGCAGCCTGGTCTAGTGGGAGGTGTCCCTGCCCATGGCAGGGGGGTTGGAACTAGATGATCTTTAAGGTCCCTTCCAACCCGAACCATTCTATGGCTCTATGATTCTATGGCAAGTGTGCAGAACTGATCACTATGGCAGCCTCTAGTGCTGCATATGTAAGTGTTATCTTTAAGTGGAAATTAATTTTTAATGCCTGTGTTTGTGTTTGATCTAATATCCCACCTTTGAGTCTTGGCTGCAACTAGGATGCAGCAAATCAGAGTGGGTGGTTACAAAGAGAAATGGAGAGTCAGCAACAAGTTCAAATACAGTCTCTAAGGTGTACCTTTTTCATTTACACATCTCTAGTGTAAAGAGGAAGAGACACACACCGGAGTATGAAACACAAGAATTGGGGGGTGGGGATAAGTAAGGAACTTGTAAATATTTTCATTAATTCCAGCAGTTGTTTAATTGTCTGCTTGGGTTTCCACATATCAAGTGACTCCATAAAATAGGTGGATTCTGGCCTTAAAAATTCCATTCATTGGAAACAGTGTGTTACAAATGGAAAACATGATTGCAACATATCTGGCATCCAGAGAGGGAGATTGTGGCAGTCAGCTCTCAGGGAGCGCTGACAAAGTCCGTCTTTAGAAGGTTTCTCTCGGTCTGAACATTCGCGGTTTGTGCTCCCCAGGGGATGCTGCTCGGTTTATACAGCATCGCAGAAATTTGGAAGGAAAGAAGTTGGCATGTTGAGAAAGGTCACGCTATTGAGAACATGAAGTAACAACCAATTCAGCTGAACGAAAAGCCACGTGCTGCTGGGTGCCCCCCCCTGCTCCAACCTGTTCTGGTCATGTCAGAGAAAAGAAAGGGTAAGGGCTAACAAAGGAGCAGGACAGTTAGGCAACCCGACAGCTGCTAGGAGGAGACAAACATAAACCCAGCTGATGTCTACAGTAATGTAAAAGCAATTAAAACGATACTGTCCTACTGCTGTCATAATGGATTCTGCTGTTGAAAGGCACAGAGCAGATGACACACATAATTTTTTATTGGATCCAGATCTTTATCGGTGTTTCACAGTAAGTACCTATGTACCTGCTTTACGGCTGCTGTCTTCCTGACCGTGTCTGAGGGCCATGAATCTGTCTCCGCTCACCGTTTTACCCCTCTCCTTGCTGAGGTTACTGATGCTGCAGCTTCCCATTCCCTAAGAAAGCTGCAGGAATTTTTTCTCATCTAACTTTCTGTCTGCTGGCCTCAGGCTAAACCAGGCTGAACACATGGTGAGAGCAAGAAAGAGGGAAAGAAAGGAAATGTAAAGCAGAGAAAGATGTTCCATTTACATACAAAGAAGAGCTGTTTAGGAAACATGTCTAGTGCTTTCCCCTTCCAGCTACCCTACTGGTACTTTGGCTACCACAACGAAGAGTAGTAAAACTGTGTCTGTGGGGAAGAGAGCAGCATTTCCAGTCTGGAGATATAGAAGGAGACAAAGGAGGGAAGAAGCATTTGTTGCACTAATGCATCCTTCCAAACCCATAAAAGTACCTGGCACCTGACAGACCCATAGGAAACAACCGGCCAGATTTTCCTTTGAGAGAAATCGCTTTGCACCACAGTAAATGTGCACCAGCCAGAAAGGTATCCTAACGAGCTTAGACAAGATTTCCACTTTTCCAGCCCTTTCTGATTCTCAGGGCTGATTTCAGGCCGCTCCTTTTCATTACCTACTTTTGAAGCTGTGACTATTCCTGCCCGTTGCCTGCTCAGTGAGCCAGGGCCCCAAATCCCCGAGTGGTAAATGCTGTGAATCACGCAACACTCATAAAGTTGAAGGACGTAGTAGGAACAACAACAAAGCAAGGACACTGTGTGGTCCACACCCCGACTGGAAAAGAGGAGATAGCCAACATTCCCCTGTATGAGGCTGGAATTGGGATAAATTTTGAAAATTAGAGCTGCCTTCATGTGGCACTAATGAAGTCTGGGGGGAAGAGTTGTGCAGAGCAGCCCAGATGAAGGAGGGCAGGGTGAGCATTATGCAAGCATTCAGATCTGCAGTTCTGCAGTTCAGCTACAAGAAGAGACCAGCCTAACGCTCTTGTCCTACAGATTTCAGCTCACAGCACTAAGATCAGAAATCATCACAGCTGGCCACAAGAGGCAAAGGGAACACAAGGGTTACAGTCCCAAGAAAATCAATTGTTTTGGAGAATTAGTGAAAGAATCTGAAGAATTTTGTATTTTTCTCTCTTTTCATCTGAAGAGTTTTGTCACTTAGTGAAAAAAGTAGATGTGCTTCTTTACAAGGAAATTACAGACCAAACAGATCACACAGAGAACAGGACTTCAGTGACAGGGAGGTACTTTAATAAACAAAACAAAACAAAACAAAAAACACAGGAAAAATAAAAGGAGGAAAAAAATGCTGTTGCATAGGCTGGGCAGGAAGACAGAAAGAATGGCGAAGGCTGCGTATGTGGAACGGACTGGATGACATACAGCTTCCCTCTTTGGGCCAACATCTTCAGTCATAAAAAAAAAGGAAAAGGAAACATCCCCCCATTTTCGCAACTGAGAACCAAAGGCTTTAAAATGTATGAAGCATCAGCAGATACTTTGTGTCTTCTCCAGAAAGGATGAGCCCTACAGCACTGGCTTCTTGCAGCCCTGCTGCCTCCCTTTGCCCCTTCTCACTGCCCCAGCACAGCAATGGGGGCTTGCTCCTTCTTCACATCATTGTGACCCAGCTTGTTGATGCAGCAGGAAAATAAAGTGAATTTCCCTTCCCTACAAGCCAGATAACCACAGGGCCTTCTTGGAAGTCTCCCCTTCTCAAACCAAACATCATTTACTATAAGGGGGACTAAGGACAGATGTTCTCAAGACCTCGTAACCAAGAGCGGGCTGCTCACAATGTCTCTGATGCAGCAGACAGCTTCAAGACGTGCACTGTATACTTTGGTGACTAAGACAGTGACTTCTGTGTGTGCGACCTAAAAAAATTGCCGTTGTTGGAGAAGGGCAACATTTCCCACATACATTTGGCTCAGTCACACAGAGACCAGACATTTCATGTTCCTGGTAATGTTGCTTGCCACAAAAGCCAAGGAAAAATAAAGAGCATGTGATGTAAGAGTAGAACAGCTTCTGACCTGAGCAGTTTTCAAACCATTTCCATGGAACATGCTCTGCACAACCTGGCCAAGTCAGTGGTCTTTAGCTCCAAAAGGTAAATTTAGCTCCTCTCCTAAATCCATTCTGGAGCAACACCACCTGAAAGGTCAGATTGCTGTATGTTTCAGTGTTGCGTGACATAATTTAAGGGAATGACAGATACAAAAATTAGTAATCTCAATGGGACCTTTCCAATTAAAAAAAAAAAAAAAAAAGAAGAAGAAAGAAACAATTAAACAGGGTTCTGATACTTGGGAGCAGAGAGGGAGTGAAACATTTCAGGGACAGAAGCAGCAAAAGAGTGGAAATTGTATGACGGCATGTTATTGAGTCAGTCATTTAAACCAACTTTAGGGTTGGTGGCAAGAATAGGTAGCTTGGGGACTTGATTAATCACATCCTAAAGAAGACATCTAAAAGAGGTCAGATGAACTCTGCCCTGAAATTATTCATCTTTCTCTGCAGTTTTAAAGAGAGTCTAACGTGACTAGATCAGAGGTAGTTATTGGCCAAGTATAGAACAAAAGTATGACACGTTTAGATGTTAGATGGATCCCACCCAGACTTTCTACTCCAGATTGACGTTGTTTTATTGTTTAATTGTTTTCTTCTTGCTGTCATCAGCAACAAATTCACTGGCATGCAGCAAGGCTAGCAAATCACAGAGAGAAGCTCAACCTTAGCAAGGGAGGATATATCCATCGTTAAAGAGGTGAAGGGCATCAGAAGATCAAAGAGGAGCCATAATCCTGCCTGTGCAAGTAGCATTTTGAACATAATCATACAAAACAGGACTGGAAAGGACCATGACAGGTCATCTGGCCCACCCCTTGCTCTAAGGCAAGATCCATCAGACTTTCTAGCCCTGAACTGTTCTTGTCAAGTATGTGTCCAACTTGTACTTAAGAAGCCTTCAGGGACAAAGGTACTGTTCATTCCTGCTTTATTTACCTTTATGCATACTTTACAGATACTTTTTTTTCTATTAAGCCCAAATTTCTCATACTGCAACTTGCATGCTGCTCTCAGAGGATGTGGATAAGAGATTATTATCTTCATTTCAGCAGCTTTTACGTAGCTGAAGGCTGTTACCACATCTTCCTCCAATCTTCTCATCTGTAGGCTAGTCTTTTCAGTCTTCCCATATATATGATACTTGCTAAACCATTCTGGTTTCAAAATCAGTAGTGGCAATGCTGAAATTAATCTAGAATGGACAGATCTTGCCTCTCTTAGGTATCTCTGAACCATCCTATGTATTTTAGTTTATTTGATTAGCCTGACAAGCCACGCTGTGAGTTATTGGGAAGTAAAATGAGCCCCATTTCCCACAAGAGGACGTAAGGCAGAGAGGATTTGTGCCTCTCCACTCTGTGTATGTATCTCTTGCAGTGTACATCAGAGCAAGCCCCAGGCGCAGCCCAGCTCGCCCTCCGTGAGACAGAAGCTGGGTGCGCAGGCTATAAGGGAGCCGCGGTGTGCTTTGCCCAGGTATTCTACCGTGACAAGGCAGCACAGCGCAGTTTCTCAAAAACATAGATAGATACAACCAGAAACTAAAGTCAGGATTTCAAAAGCCATTCAGGCATTAATGCTGTTCAGAATTGTAAGGTCTAAGACCATTTTACTTAGAGTCAGATACTTAATATATTTAAATACCTAATGATGCAAACATGTAACTAGTACTTAGACACCTCCCTCCTCATCACCTTAGGCATTCTGATGATTTTAGAAATTCCTGGAGAATTGTCTTTTTAGCCACATCTGGTCTGTCCAGGGAGGCTGTAGCTCTTCTCATGCTCATTCATGTCACAACATTAATATTTTACAACTCTGCTATCAATGCAGTATAGGACACCATTCAAATAGGTGTTTAGAAACATATCTTCTAATGATTAATCTAGTTCTTGCATGACTGAAACCGAAGCACTTAGTGCTTTTAGGCATGTCATTACTGGTAAAAAAGCAGGGCTTCATTCCAGGCTCTGGCATTACTCTCAGAGTTGCAGCAACTGCTTGTGAATCCCTGTTCATTACGCCAAGACTGTCAATGGATATGGCTGGGAAATACAACAGGAGTGAAGGATTTAAGAAGAATGCATAGTTTCTAGTTTTGCCTAATTTCCACACGTTTATTAATTTTGATAGAACCGCAGGAAATCACACTAAACCATGAAGAGCTTGTTTAAAACCATCCTCAGAAAACACAGCTTTTACATCTTAAAGACAGGGAACTGAGCACTTAGAGCCCACTGATTAGTTCAGTAACATCAGTAAACATTTACTAAAATGAAGAATAAGCTGTGTGAAATGTAAACTTCAGGTAGTTGGACACCATCCTGATCTATCACATGTAAATATTTTTATTTTCATTCCAGTAGAGTCAAATGAAGATGATAAAACATGCTCAAGCTTTCAGGACCCAACAAACATTTGAAATTCTTCACTTCAATCTTTTTCTTTGTTATAGTGACTGAGAAAGCAGAGAGAACTGTTCCAAAGGATCATTTATCCTCCTTTACATATTAAGAAATTTTTTACACTGGAAGAGTTGTCAAGCATTGGAACAGGCTGCCCAGGGAAATGGTGGTATCGTCATCCCGGGAGGTATTTACAAGATCGGTAGATGTAGTGCGTAGCAATATGGTTTAGTGATGGGTTTTGTCAGTGTTAGGTTGATGGTTGGATTCGACCATCTGAAAGGTCCCTTCCACCTAGGCAATTCTATGATTCTGTATTACTTTCCTAAGCATCTTCAATTGAGTGTCTGCAAAACAACTCTCAGGGTGATTGGCTTGAATGGTGACGGTGTTTCACGTTTTTGTTTTATAGGGAAAATGTTCATATAAGTAGTCACACCATACTTCAAAAGAGCAGATGGACAAATTGGCTTTTGGTTTCCTTGCTGGCTTGAGGGAACTTTTGGACGGCAGGCCCTCTTACTCTCATACAGTACGGTGACAGCCCTAGAGATGGATATTGCATGCGAATGGGTCACTCTGGGTGCTTTAACCTCCACAGCCCCCTTGCCCGAACCGCGGTGCCGGTCCCGTTACGTTCTAGGTGCGGAAAATCAGATTAACGCCACTCCGGGGTTGGGGCCAACGCATTCCCGGCAGAGGAACGGGTCCTAAAAGGGAGAATTAGGGTATTTCCGCGAACTACGAGCCGGGAAGGAGCGGGCGGGGAATCCGTGTGCACGCCATGAATAAACAAATAAATAAGCGCACGAAACGGGAACTCAAGGAGGGCCCCGGGCGGGACCGGGAGGCTGCGCACCCCGTCTGCCCGGCGGCGGGACCCCGAGGGCCGGCCGG
>VYZM01023214.1:128434-176280 GCA_013398915.1 Dromas ardeola
CCAATCCGGCCAAAACCAGGACCGGGGAATCATGTGAAGGACAGAGAGCTGGAACTAGTTCCTTGTCAGGTGCTGACATCGCACTTTCATCCGCTCTGGGGACACGCTCAGGTGTGAAAGTCCAGGCACAATGCGGCCATTATGCCCACAGTCTGAAATTACCTTTGTTTGGTTTTTTTTCTGTTTTTCCCCTCGCTTAGACACACAGAGTGTACAGTAGAAATCAGCAGTAGCATTCCGTAGAGCAGGATTGTAGGGACATCCGTCACTTGATTCAGGCAGGTATTGTGCCTCAGTACCAGGCGAACATAATTGTAACATAACAGTCCTTTCACCACAGTTGTCCTGGTACATGTTCTTGTTTTGGCTTTTGTTGTTTTTTATCAGAAATAGTAAGAATGCTGAATGTTTGATATAAACCTGGTATGCCCTCTTAAGTCTCCTAATCAAATGGCTGCCTAGAGTTAGCAGAGTATTTTCAAAAGTTGCTTGTAAGCATTTCTGTGGATGTCGTGTCCTTTTAAAGCCTTTTAATCAGATCCTTGGAACTGTGGTGCATTACGTTTTTTGCCAAAACAGTGTGTCAGGTTTTGGTTCTGCTGCGAGAGCCGTGTCTGCACAACTTAAGGTCAGAAATGAGATTATACAATTCAAAATTTCATAATTAACCTTTAATTTAATAGTTGTGTTGATGCCTACTCACAGAAATTGGTCATGCCAATTGTGAGTAGCTAAATTTTGCAGGAATAGTGTAGCCTCCTACAGCTACTCCATCTGCATTTGAGGCTTCTGTCCATTGTCACTTCTTATCAAGCGTATTCTGGGCAGCAGTGAAGACAGTTGTAATAACTTCAAAGGAACTATGGGACAATACATTTTATTGTCTCTCCAAGTTTGTACCTTGAAAAAGATCAGCTGCATCTGGGTACATGTGTATTTTATCTATGGATGGATGGATGGATAGACAGACAGACTATATGCTATATCTATATACATGTATATAAACCATAGATAATGAGATAACAGATGAAAGCAGCAGAGGTAATGACAGAATTGTACCAATAATAATGAAGAGCAGATTGATCTGCAGTGAGATGTGACTGCTGGCTAGAGTGGTGTAATTTACGTCGACAAACACAGAAGCATTTATCCTGTAGCTAAAGGAAGAGTAGTTCTTCTATGTGAATACACATCCGAGGTCTGCCTGCACACACCTTAAAATGACATATATGTAGATAATATAAAAGCAAGTGTTGATTTGAATTTCTTAGGTTGAAGTCTTTTTAAGTTCATAATTTGCTGGTGTTCCTATATGCTGTCACAATACTTTAGCATAAATAAGAATTAAAATGTTAATATAGTTTTGTATGCAAGACTGAGTCATAAACAGGATATGGAAACATAGTTAAAATGAATTTTGATCCCATAGCAACTGAAGGATGTGATGTGTTTTAGAATTCCTGTCTATTAATATGATGTCCTGTGGAAATGCTTTACAGAAAAACCACCTATTTGCTATCTTCACCTACTGAAGTCTGTAGATAGATACAGATGTACAGAGAGTGAGAACTGGTTTTGTAAAACTCCAGCTGGAATATTTCATTCGTTTCCAACATCTTGGAGGCAACTGAATGAAGGACGATTAAAACAACAAGCAGGAAAGATAAAAACTGTTAATTAGACATCGTAGAAGTGAACAACAAGCCGGGGGACTTAAAACATTTAAAAATATATGCAAAAAGGTAAAGTTCAAGACTAACAAAGAAGGATGAGTTGGAAAGGAGGACAGAAATTAAAGTCAGAAAGGGAAACACTAGTTGCGTTATCAGAAGTTTCTGATGCTGTAATTTGCCTCCTAAAAAGTGAGGGAAGCTCCATGGCACGCAGCAGTCTGAGTGGGCTGGATTAAGCACCGGGAGGAATTTTGTTTTGACAGCAGTAAAATTGTCTTTCCCCTTTTTGCATGTATGATTGATTTATTCCGCCCGCCCCCCATCCTTTATTTGCGCCTCCTGGGCACCGCAGCCACCCTCTGAAGGTTTCCCAGCTCCTCCTCTGCAGCCTGGTTGTATCGCTTGGTCCGTGCAGGGACCACGCTTTCGCTTACCTCAGGTAGTCTTCTTCCTTTGCTCACTTCCCCTCACGAGGTTTGCATTTTTGGCTTGTCATTTGCTGTCAGAGGCAGCCCCAAGGGTGGTTTCTGATACCCACCATCGAGGGGTTCACAGCCTTACAGCTCCCCACGTGGGCCGGGAGGACGCGTTACTTCTTAGCAGCTGCCGAACGGATACCGGCTCACCACCCAGATTGCTTTTCTTCTGCGTTTCTGCAGTGACAATGTGACAGTTTCTGTGCCAGTCATAGTCCCAGACCCCAAAAGTGCCCTGCGCGCTGTAACAATATAATGGATGAATGAATGGTTTGCAGGATTGACTTCTGGGACAGTAGTGGAGCGGGCAAAAATAGTTAATATATCATAGAATCATAGCATGGTTTGGGTTGAAAGCGACCTTAAAGATCATCTAGTTCCAACCCCCTGCCATGGGCAGGGACACCTCCCACTAGCCCAGGCTGCTCAAAGCCCCATCCAGCCTGGCCTTGAACACTTCCAGGGATGGGGCACCCACAACCTCCCTGGGCAACCTGTTCCAGTGTCTCACCACCCTCACAGTAAAGAATTTCTTCCTAATATCTAATCTAAATCTCCCCTCCTTCAGTTTGAAACCGTTACCCCTCGTCCTGTCATTACACTCCCTGATAACGAGTCCCTCGCCATCTTTCCTGTAGACCCCCTTCAGGTACTGGAAGGCCGCTATAAGGTCTCCCCGGAGCCTTCTCTTCTCCAGGCTGAACAACCCCAGCTCTCTCAGCCTGTCTTCACAGGAGAGGTGCTCCAGCCCTTGGATCATTTTCGTGGCCTTTTGGCCTATATAAAAATTCTCAAACTGCCTTCCATTAGTGTTAGCTTCTGTGAAAACATTTCCGCAAAAAATAACTATATTTTTCACTACCAAAATTCCCTTTAAAAACTACTTCAGCTCAGAATAAAACAAAAAATGAAAGGAAAATGAAAGGAGATCTTTCTGTGGTAGTTTATAGTTTTACGCCTTTGATGGTGAAAGTGCCTGAGCTTTCATCCACTGAATGTGGATGCCTTAACAGGCATGTCTGTACTGGTCGGGAATGATGGCTTTCAGGATTCTGGATATCAAAATTACTTTCTTACACATTCTATACAGTGAAGTATGGAATAAAAGGTCCCCATAAGGGTTAGGAACAGTAATGTTAGTGCAACCAAAAAATTACTGAGAAAGTATTTATACGGTAGGATAAATTATAAAATAAAGGAAAATTCCTAGATTATGGTTTGGGCATGCAGACAATTTAAATCTTGTTTTTTGCTTGAGGCAGAGAAAAGGTTACACATTCTGTGTGCATGTGTGTATGCCCCGTAAGTTTATATATACGGTGGTAAAATAGACAAATAAGCTTTTAAATGAAAGGAATAAACTGATTAAGCTTCCATGGCAGATACCTTACACATTCTGCTGTAAACGTAGAAAAATACTTTGCAGTTGCTGTCCTATCTGTAGCATGGTGGGGAACGGGTCCAACCCTCCCTTCTCCCAGAACGATGGTCTCACACGGCTGCGTACTGCTCTAAATAGATCCATTGAATTCTGTGCATAGATCAAAGGACAGACACGAGTTTAAATCTTGACTGCTGACATGATGTCATATACTGATAATTCCTACAGGAACTGGTGGTTTCTGGTTGCCTTCACGATTTTCAGAGCACAGCTGTTACTCAGACATACAAATTGATTCAAAGGTATTTTAAAGTATTTCAGATTGCTTCAGCACAAGTGCAATACTAACACCTGGTACCCGAGATATACTTTATTTTATTGTAGATTTAATTCTGAGTTACATCTGGGATGTCAGTATTTAAGCTTTTAAATACCTTTGACATTATGTAATTGTGATGTAGCATATTTCTCATAGTGAAAAAAAATCAGAGGAAGAAATGAAGTCATGTCCCCTGGTGGTTAAGGTCGTAATAGGTATTTTTCAAGTTGTAACCAGTGCTTTTTACACCTTTCCAGCATTTTTATAGGAGAGACAGATGGTCAATGGTGTTTTATCTGACTGACCAAAGGGGCAGTGGAGGAAGAACCCCCAGCTGCTCTTATCTTGGGACGCTGGAGTTTCCTGCACTGGTGTCCAGCCCCGCAGCGTTGAGAGGGACTCAGCAGTACCACTTGCTGATGTGGGAACTATAGAGCTTGGGACATTGGTCTGTAGATTTATTGTGATTGTTACAGTAGAAAGATAAGTCTGTCTGCTGCCTAATTTTGCTATATCAAATATGTTTCTGTAAGTCAGTAGGAACCAAATAGCTATATATATATATGGGAATTAGTCTCTATTGACTCTTACCTCTCTGTTTTTGTGGACTTACCCTGCATTATTTAGTACTTAAATGTCATTGGATTCAGTTAGAGGTCTCTAACTCTCCCATTTTTAAATACGTTCGCAAAATATTTATATCAGTGGTAAAACTGACATTGTTGGACAAAATAGCTCTCCAGTTGATGCAAGCATCATGATTTTAAAATACTACTATTTCCACCTGATTCATTTGGTTGTATAGATTCTGCTCCTTTATCAGCAACAAAGTCATTTGCAATGTGCATGAAAAGATGTGCTAATGATTTGAGGTGCTTGGACAAAGTGCCGAAAAAGAGTTGCTACAGAAGTTTGCTTTTCTCCACTGTGATCTAAGCTAGCCCAGCACTCCACATGGCAAGCAGGTACGTTTTGGCAGCTGTGAGCATCGCTACAAAAAGATGCATACCCATCTACATTTAGTGGAACAAGATACCATGCACATCGTATTGCAGCGTTACCTCTTAGTTCCGTGGCATTGGTATGGCCGCAGCTGTTGCTGGTGGTTGACCATTTCTTGTTAAAATATCTATGGCTCTCTTACCTGTTTTAGCATCCGGTGCTATTTTGTTTTTAGTGCTAGTACTTTTGAATGGCTTAACATGGTGATCTTATCATGTAATTTAAGTTGTGACGAAAGTAGAGTGACACTGTTGTTCAGCATGAAATTCAGAACTGACTAAGCATTAAAAAAAAATGGAGTAGAAAAAGCTTGCTTTCACTTCGAATAATTTATCAAGAAGCGATGAAAAAAATTTATGAAAATTAAGTCCTTGCTGATTCAGAGGTCATTGTCTAAGGTAAAAGTTTGCAGGCTAAACATGAAGATTTGCTTTTTGTCTGGTGGAACAGATTTTCTATTAAATATTTGAACACAATTCTCACCAAACACCTGTGGAGGTAATTCAGGTAGCAATAATGAGAACTGTAGCCTTCGCGGAAAATAGGAGCTACCCAAAAGAGGACAAGAAGTTGTAAAATCTGTGGAGATAAGTCTTTAACTGGTAATTTTGAGTTTTAAACTAGTTAATTTTTTTTTTTCTTACAAGCATGGAGATTCGATACTCAAGCTGAGTGTCCATGCTCCTCGTACCTTCTCTGGAGACAGCTAGGCACTTTGCAGGGGGGGGTTCAGAAGAAAGCCAGCATATCCGCAGAAGAGATGCCAGGAGTTTGCCTGCAGCATCTCCTGAGCAACCTAGAAGGAGAGGAGAAGATAGCATGGCAGTGGGGAGCCCAGCTCTCACCGAGGATGTAACTCCATCCACCTTCTTCTGGATGGAGACTCCTGTTCCTGTTTGAGCATTCGCCTTCCTCAGGGTACACGGTGAGGTGGAAGAGGGCCCATGACCTTGGTGGGTCACATAGTGAGGTGGAAGAGGACCCAGGACCTTGGTGGGTCACGCAGTGAGGTGGTGGAGGGCCCATGACCTCGGCAAGCGTAGATAAGAGTTGTGTGCTGTGACAGTCACTCCTGGTGTGACTGAGTGGGCAGGTCTGACTTGTGTGTGTCCCAGCCCTGGGCTCTGGGAAGCTCCTTCATTCAGAAACCTGAGTAAACTGTGGGTAAACTGTTGTGATGCCTCCAGTTCATTGAAATTCTAGTCACCAGAAATCCTACCTTTTCTGTTCCTGGCTTCGAAGGTTGCTGCGATACCTGTGTCGGAGGTGAGTCACGGGCAGTGTTGGAGATACCGCTTTTTAAGAAGTGATACAAGCATGATGGCAGAAAGCATCCACAAAGTGTAGTGGCTCTTCAGAACTAGTACTGCAGAAAGCCACAATTCTCTACGTGTTTTTATTTTTGTAATGATCCACAAGAAGGTCAGAGTGCTTCAAGGATAGCTGTGCTGGCTGAGGGTCCTACCGATGCTGTCCTTTCCTCACCCCCCTCTGCTGCCTCTCCCACTTCGCTGCTCTCGCCCCTGGAGCAGCTTTTCTGTGCAAAAGTGGCAGCAGTAAACAGGGTCTCTCTTTTCCTTTAAATATTGTATTAAAACAAGTTTATTTGGTGAACTTATTTGTATATAGCCATTTTCAGTTCAGTTACTGGCATCAGTTTTACCATACTTTTTTTTTTTGCTGCAGTGGAACATCTATTCATTGATGCAGGTGGGGAGGATTGCAATAGTTAAGACTTATTCTTTTTTTTCTAGAATAAATGGTGTTCTTTACTGTTTGTTTCTGCAGGCAATGGAGTGGAAATCATGGCAAATGCTCTTTCAATCTAGGACTAAGAGAGCCTTTTCAAAGCTCATTTTCTTCCATGGGCAAGCATCCTTCACTCTCCTTTTAATTTTTAATACTTTATCAGGTCATGGCTTCCTAACTGAATAAAAAAAAACCCTCATTTTTGGAAAAGGTTGAGTTGCTTGGTAAAGTTTTTCTTGGAAGATGTGGTTGGTAATGATGTAGTGTAATATGAGAGTAAGAAATTCTTTTAACTTCAAAAAAGTGGTATTGTGAGTGCGATTTAAGCAATCAGAAAGCCCAGGCTCCTATTCTTTGGAGCACTGTGTATCAAATGAACTTGTAGCAGGTTCACTCACAACTGCTAAGTTGGAGCCTATACGGATAGTCATCTATACGTGTCTGGCTTCACCTAAGCTATGCAGATAATCGAGGTTTGTATGTGTGCCTTTGAACAATACTGTGTGTTTCTTTAGCTTTCAGTATGCAAGTAAGTTAAGGAAATGTCAAAGTATAGAGTTCAAGACAGTTAAATATGCATTGTGCGTCAGTGGTTTTGGCTTCCCGCTCTCCCCCGGAACATTTATACTATTGTAATGAATTTTAAATAGTCCCTAAATGTTACTATCTTTGGTCACATTCTTCTGCTGAAGGTGCTTTGGTTCTTTTGTAAGTGGTTTTATATATATCTTATTAATCAGTTTAGTTTCTAACCAGTTACTGAACTGAGGAACAGTGATCATGCCCATTAGCCCTGTGGAGTTACCTGGACAAGTCAGTGAAGTGTGTGGTCAGGTCTGGTCCTAGTCAGTGAAGTCTTTGATGGTGTGCATGGTTGAAGGCAATTCTGACATGGGTTACTGTCTTCATATCATAGGAAGGGCATCAGTGTGATTTAAGGACACAGACCTGTTGGAACAGGTCCAGAGGAGGGCCACAAAGATGATCAGAGGGCTGGAGCACATCTCCTGTGAAGACAGACCGAGAGAGTTGGGGTGGTTCAGCCTGGAGAAGAGAAGGCTCCAGGGAGACCTTATAGCAGCCTTCGGTACCTAAAGGGGTCCTATAGGAGAGATGGGGAGGGACTCTTTATCAGGGAGTGGAGCGATAGGACAAGGGATAATAGTTTTAAACTGAAAGAGGGGAAATTTAGTTTAGATATTAGGAAGAAATTCTTTAGTGTGAGGGTGGTGAGGCACTGGAACAGGTTGCCCGGAGCGATGGTGGCTGCCCCATCCCTGGAAGTGTTCCAGGCCAGGCTGGATGGGGCTTTGAGCAGCCTGGTCTGGTGGGAGGTGTCCCTGCCCATGGCAGGGGGGTGGAACTAGATGATCTTTAAGGTCCCTTCCAACCCAAACCATTCTATGATTTAACCAGGAATAAATAAGAATGACTTTGTAGTCCTGCTTTTGTCACTCCCTATTGACTTTCTTCTAGATCTTGACTAAGAATATGCTGTCTGTGAATATATTATAGATTGGTTTTCCAGTTACGCTGTTAGTCTAAACAATGTGGTATGGTGGTTTTTTCTCACGTACATGGTAAAAAAAGGGTTTACTTTCTCTATTAAATACACACATGCATAAGGGGAAAAAATGAGGGGGGTTATTGAATCCTTAAAGTACGGACTATGAATTTTAAACAATGCTGGACGTGTTTGATGATGGTGAAATACAGGAAATGTGTGTTCATATTTACAAAGAGGGAGTTCTGGGCAACCTTACTGTATATTCCCTCATCACTGGTCAGAAAGACCCTACTTTAGGGAACTCTTAAAGCCATCCCTGAATTGATGTATGTGCTTAATTCTTATTGATGTGCAGAAGTACTTACAGAAATCAAACCAAGGAAAAGAATGCATAAAGTCCTTACTGCTAGCTGGGATTTTTTTCTGATTGTGTAAGCAGCCAGGAAACTTTTTTCAATGTATGATGATCACAGAAAAAGTTACAGGCATTTTTTGCTTTTTTTCTGATTTTTTTTTTTTTTTTAGGTTCTTCCCTCTGCTCCCAGTTCGAAAGGATCATAAAGGCTTAAAAAAAAAAAGTGTTTGGCTTTTTTTTTTAAATTGTGAAAAAGCAGTTCTTCTCAACAGTTAAAAAAATGACATCATGTTTCAAACATGATATACTGGTTCGGCTGTTTTTTACCTCCTTCCTTTCAAAATATACTGTTGTATGGTTTCCTTATTTATAGATGAGAATATGAGTAGACTTGAGTATGTTTGTGTAAACTATGGTATATGTTTCTTTGTATGTGTGTATGTGGTGAGAGAATATGTAGATATAGTAAAAGTATTACCAAAGAAACCACCCTGTGGTCTCCATAATGTGTCCTGTAATGATTGTTTTACATCCAAAAAAGGGCAAAACTTACCTGCAAAATGCATTAAAATACTATGAAAATGTCATCTTCCATTAGGCTCTGTTAAAGCAATTATGCTATGCACTGTGATGTATAAATGTAGGCAGTTATAGGGTGCAATATTATTTTTACCCTAGGCAGGAATGCACAAGAAAAGATGTCCTTCTTGGCCAAAGTTGCTTGCTCCCAAATTAATTTTGGGAGCTGAACAAAAGCACTTTAGAGGGTCTGTGTACCCGGTGATCGTTGAGGGACCAGTCTATCAAGGGTGTCTCATTGCCTATGTACGTATTAATGATATTATTGAATCAGGATGGGGGTCTCTAAATAAGGTTTTAGCAGCCTAAGTTTCTGTTAGAAAATTTTGGCATTTATAGGTAGGAGGCTATGGGGAGAAATAAAAGGTTGCTTTGTACTTCAGCTTCTTACGATTTTTATGACTGAATCCTATGAAACAGGTTTTCCATGGAAAAAAATATTTCATATTTGGTTTTGGTTGTTTTTTTTTTCTTTCTGTCTATTTCTCCTTTTAATAATTGAAAACTACTGTTCATTATTTACATAAAACTGTCTCTCTCGGGTCTGCTTTCTGTAACCTTTCCCCTTGGAAGAATTCTAGGAATTTGCTGGCTTTCCTCAGGGGGATCCTAGCCATGTTTTATCTGAGACTTAAGGCTAGATAGTTGATAATTTTTACAAAGTAACTTACTATTTTAAATACTTGTGTTTTACCTCCGCATAGATTTGTCATTTGAGCACATTTTGAGAAGTCTTGTATGTAGGAAAATATGCGAATATGCGCTTTAATTTATAATGTTCAGCCTTCTTGGTAGCTGGCAGTAAATCTCCACATGCAAAATGGAGAGCCCCTTAGAAAAAAAAAAAAATAATGCTGCAAAAAACATAAGTGCCTTAAAGGCAAGGTATTTCAGCTGTTTTTCTAAGGCTCTGCTGCTTTCTCTTTCTCTTTCCTCTCTCTCTCTTTTTTTTTTTTTTGGTAAAGCCTCTAATTTTTTTTTCTCTTGTTATGTGNGGACGTGTCAGAACTGGAGGCCTCGAGCGCTGTATAAAATGACCCCGGCGCAAACCTCCAGCATTCCTCATCCTTCCCTCTCCAGCTGCTAACATCAGCCAAGGCAGCACGCAGGCTTGGCTGCCGCCGGCACAAGCTCCCTGGCTCTCCCCCTTCTTCCTCCCCTCCCGCCCTTCTCCGCTTGCCAGTACAGTCAGCACTGCTTCGTATTAGGCACCGTTGCAATTATTTGAAATCTCGAGTACAAGGGCTGTCAGCGCGTTCCTTCGCCTCGTATCAGCTGCTGGAGGGAAAGATCTGGGAGGGAGGGCCTTTCTTCAAAGTGTACAGGTTTTTCTTTAGGATGGGTTGCTCAGTAGGTGTTTTGTCTGAAGTATTCCTATAGAAATGATTTGAAAGCCACCTGGGCAATACGTGGGGTTTTTTTAAGTCTAGATGGAACCGTATTTCCTAGAGAGCACCCTGAATTATAGTGTCTCATGGATTCACTTTCTAACTCTCACGTCCATCTGCCGTAGGATATTTCAAAGATGGTTTGGCTGCCAGTGAGACTTGGAGATCTGATGCCACGATGAGGACTCACACACGGGGAGCCCCAAGTGTGTTTTTCATACAGGCGGTTTGCTTCGCCTTTGCCTACGGCGCCAGGGAGGACGCGATGGTTCCTTTTGTCAACGCCAACTATGACAGCTACCCCATGCTCTACTTCTCCAACGGGGACGTGGAGGCTCTGCGTCTCCAGGCCGCCACCACGCACCAGCGCATCGCGGCTCGGCTGATCGAGGCAGTGCAAACGATGCTGTCGAATCCCCTGGAGTACCTTCCTCCCTGGGACCCGAAGGAGTTCAGCGCTCGGTGGAATGAAATTTACGGCAACAACCTCGGGGCCCTGGCAATGTTCTGTGTGCTCTACCCTGAAAACATCGAGGCCATCAACATGGCCAAGGATTACATGGAGAGGATGGCGGCTCAGCCTAGTTGGTAGATTTTTGTCTTTTTTTTTTTAAAGTTGTTCTTACGGTATGAAGTGCTTGCAGTTGGAGGAGTGAGTGGATGAGTGAATTGCTTAAATTATTTTAGTTGTCCTAACATTCACTTTAACAGTGACTAACGTGCTGAATGCATTTACCCTCATCTGGACCAGCAGTGACACACAGCTTTTCACCTTCCCTGGACTTACCCTGTTGCAAATTAATGCTAAAAGAAGAAGCGCAACCCTTCTGTGTAGGGTCCTAATTGCTGTAAGGGTAAAAAAAAAAAAAAAAAAAAAGAAATCTAGAACCACTCCCAGTCAGAAGGCAGGGGTTCACATCTGATTTGTGGTNTTCACATCTGATTTGTGGTGAGAAGTGCTAAAAGTGTAATTTGTTTAATCTCTTTTTTTCACAGACTCATACATATCTTCTGGGTAATTCTTCCTTGGGTAGAATTCAGGAAAGGGGGACCTGTGAAATGGGTATAATTAGGTGTAGGTAAAAATGACACTCTTGAGTTCCTGCAGTCTGTTCTAACATCTGTCTGAGCTTCGGTTCAGACTTGCAGCTCCACTTGGCTGTATGGTTCTTGAGCCTATCCTTAAGACATATTAGGACATGATAAAGATAGTTGTCCACCTGATGGTTTGTGCCATTGGGCACAAACTTGAGCATAGGAAGTTCCACCTAAAGATGAGGAGGAACTTCTTTACTCTGAGGGTGGCAGAGCACTGGAACAGGCTGCCCAGAGAGGCTGCGGAGTCTCCATCTCTGGAGACATTCAAAACCCGCCTGGACACGTTCCTGTCCAGCCTGCTCTGGGTGACCCT
This sequence comes from Dromas ardeola, assembly GCA_013398915.1. Taxonomy (NCBI): domain Eukaryota; kingdom Metazoa; phylum Chordata; class Aves; order Charadriiformes; family Dromadidae; genus Dromas; species Dromas ardeola. The sequence continues at coordinate 140,275 of VYZM01023214.1, forward strand.
GCTCTGGCAGGGGGTTGGACTAGATGATCTCCAGAGGTTCCTTCCAATCCTACCATTCTGTGATTCTGTGATTACTTTACTGAAACTGCCTGAGTAACTGGCATTTTGATGACCGCCTCCTGGATTAACTTCACCTGGATGTGCGTTGTCATCCATGAGTTACTCTGTCCTCACTGTGCCACACTCTTTCTATGGGTACAGAAGTTAATGTTCTCACTGTACGAATGAGTCTAGCAACCGGGGACCCTAAGGTCTTTCTCCTTCTCCTCATCTTCCTTTTTCATACCCACCAGCAATTTATGTCCCTTTTTTTCTCAAGCAACCACATACCCCCCTGCAGCAGTTGCTACTCGGTGCACCTTGCAGACTGTGGCCCAGGGTTGCTGCCACTGTGAGAAGGTCAGAGGATGGGAATGTGGGCTTTGCCAGGACACTGGCTTCTGCCCAGGGCAGTGAGCTGACTCCCTTGTCACAGCTGCTGTCCTACAGCTCCGTGGTGGCCGCAGCTCAGCAGAAGTCTGAACCAGGTTTCAAGTCAGCATAGGAAAAAGCATTAGCTGTTTGAGCAATATTCATTGCTCAAACTACTATTCCTTACCTTCTTTGGGTTAAGACCAACCAGTAGTATCCTATAAACAGCATCCGTCCACGGACCGTCATTGGAATTATGCTGGATTTGAGCTAGCATAACTTGGGATCCATATCCTCCTGATGGCCATGATTTAAAAGGCATTACAGTGTTGGGGTTCCCCTCTACCAAGTATTAAAGCGGTGAATGCTATAGAAATACAGGAACTAGAAAAAAAAAAAAAGCGGTGGGAGAGAGAAGGGACACACTCGGCTTACATGTCATGGAAGAGAGGACACATGGGAATTGGGAAGAAAAGTATTGACATAACAGGATGGTGGAAATTTCTAAAATCTTCCACTGAGGCATAGGAATACAAAGCTTGTCTTACTTATCTTCAGACGCAGTCTGTGTTTCTCCTGGCACACTGGCAGAGGGGTAGAGCTGTACAGAGGTGAAGGCAAGGATGTGTGACCATCTCCAATAGGACCTACAGACTGCCCCAAACTCAACACCTTCCTCCCTAGTTTCGTTGTTTGCACTCTCTTATCTTCCTGTGACATTTTGTAAAAACATAGTTACATGGTCATCTATTTTAATGGCATAAGAAGGAGGAACAAGTGATACTGTGAGTAGTGGAACTTATTTGAGTCTGTCTTTCTCAGCTTCTTGAGAAACTTCTTCACTCACTGTCTCAATAACCTCATTTCAGTTCCTTGCGTCCTGTGATTCCTGCCCTGGATTAGTTGTAGTTCCTCTGTCTCTTGCCATAATGCTCTCCTTTGTGCCAGCTGACCAGATACCAATCAGAACTGAGCAGATATTGTATTTCCACTTGGCTTTGATGATATTTACCTCTCCCAAACTACTGTTTTTCTCAAGCAAGTATCTTGCATTACCTCAGTGAAAGAGAAAGCATCCTTTTCCCACCTTTCCCTTCTGATGCAGACATGTCATTCAGCAAATATTCAAGGTTTAATTAAGGTTCTCTGCTTTGCAAAAGAAGCAGGTGCAATGCGCTTAGTAGGGGAAGTACAGAAGGAGAAAATCAGAAACATAGGCCATAGGGCTGGGATAAGCTGCCCTTTCTATAACGTCCAACTGGCCAGCTTTTCAAATGCTGTCACAGAAACACGAGTCTGGTTTCCATGTTTATTTTTCCCCTCAGAACTTATGTATGAATGCTGTCAATGTGGAGTTCATGCTATGACTCCATCAGTGATGGCAGTAATACAGATCCCTCTCCCTTCTCCAGCAGTGGTTTTCAGGAAACTGTAGGAATGTCCCATCTCTGAGGCAGGCACTGCTCTGTCTGGGTTTGCTCAAATAGGTCAGCAGGTTCAGAAGCTGAAGGAGTGGACAGACAGATTATGTAAATCTGTTTTTCCTAGGAAACTCAACTAATAAGTACCAGAAAACATGTTACTGCACACATTTCTCCACTTAGGATAAGACTAGAAGAACAAACATGGGAAACTGGAGAGTTGTGTCAGCGCTACTAGTGGGCATTTAGATGTTATGGCATCTAAAGCACTGCGTAAGACTGTACGTGAACTGTTCGGGCAATGTCACAGTAGCAGAGTTTGAAAAAAGTTGTTGTCCAGTCTATTTAGGCATATTTAATTTTCCTCGGACTTTAGGCAATATATAGTTCTGGGTGATATATTACAAATGTTATCCTTATTAAATAATTTGAGGGCACACGTGTTCTGATCTGGAAAGAAGGAGCAGTTTTGATGTTGCCCAAGTTTGGAACCTTGAATGTTAGGAGACTTCTCTGCCACAACTCTTTATGTCATCAGTAAAGAGGGCTTGTCCAGATAGGGATCAGTAAGAGAAATAAATCAGAGGAACTTTTCTCTCCCTAGACTTCCTCTACAATGTAGGTGCTTAAACTGCCATGCAAATTGCCCGAAAAATGTCTTTTTATCACTGACAGATTCATCAGTGTGTGTTGGAAATTTAAATCTGGTGGTCATATAGATTCCTTTCCGCCATCTTGATTCTTTCAACAGTATAATCTGGATTTCTTTTGATTTCTGCTGACGTGGCATTGACTCTAAAATAGCTCTAGAATTTAAAAAAAAAAAATCCAGTTGGATGAATTTCCTCTAATTTTTGTGGCGATATTAAATAAAATTTAAGCCTTACCCGGCTTAAAATGAAAGTGTATTTTGGTAGTGTGAGCAGTAGTTGTATAAAATAAATATAAATTAACATATCACTGGTTATTTGTCCCAGAATGCCAGGAGATTAAGGAGGCTGACACTTAAAATTTCATCTTTGTATTAGCGAGAATCCTCAATAGTCATAATATGGCCCAATATCTCAGGATACAATTATGAGAAAGTCTGCTGGTTATTGATAGATGCATGGAAGGGGCATGCAATTAAGCACTTTTGTCTTTTCTCATCTGTTACAATAGTCATTTTATATCACATAATAAAGTACACCCTGAATTGAGTTCCCATTCATGTAGGCTAATGGAGCTTGAGCCGTTTGTCATAACAACCGATGTTGACGGGCATGCCGCTCATAACAGAGCATCCGGAATTGCTACATCCTGGAGTAGGTTTACATTTTAAAATAAACAAAGGGGCAATGGCTAATAGCTAACTATAGCAATCACCCAAAATCATATGGGAACGGACAATGTTTTGAAGACTAGCAAGAGCAAGGAAACACAGTGCATTAATATTTCAATAAAAAAAGATGAACTTCGATGGTTTTGCCTGTAAAAATTAAAAGCTGGCGTTAAATAACTTGCTTGGTTTTTCCTGGGATTTGGTATCTAGATGCTGCCTAAAATCTTAGGGAAAGTTTGTTCTTATATTTAAGCCGCATTATCTTATTTTACAGGAACAGAGGATATAGATGCGTTTTCTGGCATTTTATCTGTGACTGACCCCGGGAGCACTCCCCACCAGAAGTGTGGTTTTGGCCGAGGGAATCTGTACTCGTGATTCTTTCCATATGCTGCCTCGGTCTGTTCCTGCACCCAGCAGAGTGATGTAATCGGAGTCACGCATCAGGCAGAAATAAGAGTCCAGTCAGATTCTGTGTTTTGGACAAAGCAGTGAAAAACCCTCATCTTTAGTAAGCCTGCCTTATAAATGAATGCCTTAGAAGTTCCTAAATTCTGCACCCTTCTTACAGTAGGAGAGACGTCTCCATCTGCAACTGCCAGACAAGAGATTTCTGTACTTCTATTTTTTTTCTTTTTGGCACATAGTCGACACACCGTTTTTAAAGACAAGTATGTTACCAATGTGCAGTAAGGTGTGGGATTTGACAGTAAGGCTGGCTCTGTGGGTTTCATAGGGGAGATAATTACTGTCGAGCACGTGCAAACATTCCAAGGAAATAGCAGCAAGTAGGGAGAAGCTAATGGGAGGCTTCGGCACGACAAATCTGTGAGCTTTCTGCTATTTCCTATTAACCAGCAATCCCATAGCCTTCTGTTAGTCCCTGTTTATTAAAAGTATTGGTGCATGGTAAAGGACCATTGCTGTTAGGATCCAGGTGGTGCTCCATGTTGAACAATATGGATTACAAAGTAAAAATACATAAATATAAATAATTAAATGTGTAGATAAATGTATAACTAAAATAAATTCACATGTGCCGAGTTAAAATAAAGTGAGTCTCTGTGCTAACAGCACAAATTTAGAACATCTGTTTGACTCAATAATCAACCAGCAGTCACATTCAAAGAAAACTTAGGAGGGTCTTATAAGACTGTGGCATAGAAGTTAGTATAAAAGAAGCTTGGGAGATGCTGAGATAGTGTCCTACAGGGAGGAAGAAAAAGAAAAGGAAGAGTAGGAGGATGAATTTGGTATCTGGAATATATATTATGTTAGTAAGTGAAATACCAAAGCCTCATGCTGTTTTTATCTTTTTCATACGTAGCATTTAAAAATACAAATTGTGTATGACTGTGAAATTAAGTGGCTAGCTGGATTTTGAAGAGTTTCTTTTATACCTTCTGGGAGATAAATTGGTGCTGAAGTTCTGTGGTAGCTACAGGGAGGTCACTTTGTGGGATGGCTGGTATAAAAAATTGCTACAATAAGAGCTAGAGGTAATCTGTTGAAATAATAACATAACTAAATTTCTGTGTCTGCTTAGTATGGCACTGAGAACTACTAAAACAGACTCAGTTCTTGTTTATTAATGTGTCAACACAGAAGGATCGTGATTGATACTAAGAGCGAGCCCAGTGTGAAAAGGACTCTTTTGTGATCAAAACCAAAAACGAGAGAAGAGGTTCTGAAAGAAGCTTTATAAGTGGCAGAATGATGATTCCCGTTGGAGACGGCCCAGAGGAGGGCCACGAAGATGATCACAGGGCTGGAGCACTTCTCCTATGAGGACAGGCTGAGGGAGCTGGGGTTGTTCAGCCTGGAGAAGAGGAGGCTCCGGGGAGACCTTATAGCGGCCTTCCAGTACCTGAAGGGGGCCTACAGGAAAGCTGGGGAGGGGCGGTTTGCAAGGACATGTAGCAATACGACGAGGGGCAATGGTTTTAAACAAGAGCAGGGTAGGTTTAGATTAGACATGAGGAAGAAGTTCTTTACAATGAGGATGGTGAGACACTGGCACAGGTTGCCCAGAGAGGTGGTGGAGGCCCCATCCCTGGAGACATTCAAGGCCAGGCTTGATGAGGCTCTGAGCAACCTGATCTAGCTGAAGATGTCCCTGCTTACTGCAGGGGGGTTGGACTAGATGACCTTTAAAGGTCCCTTCCAACCCAACACATTCTGTGATTCTATGATTATAGACCTAAGGGGAAACAGGGAGAAAGAGGATAGAAAGTAGATGAAGGTTTCCAAAGGAGTAAAGTTTTTGTTGCCTCCTCAACACCTAAGCAGTGCAACCCTACTTTCATAGTAAGCTCTTAAAACTTGTGAAAAATGTTGTCTGTGTTGCTTTTTTTTTTTTTCATATTGATATGAATGTAGCCCTTTACATTTAACCACTCCTTTGCCTGTCTTCCTGTGAACTGGGCTGCAATGAACACGAGCATGTTGGGCTGCTGCTGAAACACGACTGGTAAAGAGATAGGAGCAAACTTGTCATGTTTTACCTTAGACACCGGAAATATAAATCATCAGTGTTTCAAGGACTTTTTTTATTCTTAACATTTTTGTTGTTGCAAATGACGGAGCACTTAGGTTGTGCAGATAATGGGGGTTTTGTTTTGGCAGCCAACCAGAAAAATGTGGAAAGGGTGAAAGCTGAGAGGTTGTTTTGGATGAAACAGATCTTTTTTCGAGGATTTTTCTTTTTTCTTTCCAAAACAAAAATTGGAAGATCTTGTTCCATTTGTGATGAAAATATTCCATTTGAGCACAAGAAAATATTTTGTTTTGGACACTTTGTAAGAAAAATACTGAAAATTTAGTCTAGTTTATAAAATAAGTGTTGGTGGTCTCATTCCCCTTGGTAGGTGTACTCCCTCTTGGTATGTATACTCCCTCTGGCCACAGGAGAGTATTTCTCTCCTTTGCCTGACGGGAGGTTTAAAGCTGTATCTCCTTTCCCCAGCAGTGGGTCAGAACAATAGCAAGGGTCTGTGGAGCGCCAGGGCATTGCCATTGGCACTGGGAAGATTGTACAATTACGCAGTCGATTTCAGGATGAAGAGGTCAGCTGGTGCCATTACATGCCGCATTTGCATCCACACTTGACATTTAATGTGCATTAAACTCAACCTTGCTGTTAGCTACCTCCCATGTCTAAGTTAGATTGCATCAAAATGCACTAGAGGGTTGCCCTTAAACTAATTTTCACCTGTAAGCCTTTAGAAAAGAGCCCTGACTCATTTCCTTTGCATCCACCTAGTGAGAGTGAGAGGTTCAGTGCTGAGGAGGGAGTACTGGCACGCTTCCTTCAGTCATTAGCTTAATCTGCCCTCAGCCTCCCAGAGTTGTTCTGCAGTAAGTAATTTGTCATGGGAAAGTTTGGAGCATTAAACTTCAGGATGTGGATTACTTGTGTGATATATGTGTAAGGACATGCTTAATGCTTCATTTTGCATGCAGTGATGCCATATTACTTGTTGACATAGAGGCTAGAAATGAGATCTCACGCTGCCTGGAAGGGTACTCTATTTCTCAAGATAGTGTTATTTTACTATTTACTTCTATTTGTTTTTAAGAACTGGATAGAAAGTGAAGGAAAGGAGATTCTAAATATCTCGCAGGCCATGATCAGGGGACTCACTTTATCAGGAGAGTTTGATTTAAATCCTGCCTTGAACTGAGCAGACAGTGGTTTTTCCCTCTTGGCTTATGTTTCTTAGAGAAATGCTATTACTCTGGTTTCAATAGGGAAGTAGTTATTAGTAGAGAGAAATGAGGGAAAGATACAGAAAACCATTTGTACTGAGAGAAGAGACATTAGTACCATTAGGGATGTTGTCAAGACATGGAGAGGTTGCGGTAATCTTACCACAATTTTTCTTGTTGTTTTTGTTGTTGTTGATATTGACTTTTACTTCCCATCCAAAATTTTATACATTTGGTGTACCTATTCAGAGCACGGAATCGTATTTAGTGAAGGTGGTAGGTACACTCTTAGCCTTGGACAATGCAGTGCTTGCGTGATGGTTCTTGACATCCTAAATTGATGGCTGAAGAATTGGGTCTAAACCCTCCCCCCCGCTTCAGATTCATTGTTCATTGTAGAGGGTGGCAAATCTGAAACAGATAACCTCAGTGCACCATGCTAAAATTCTCAACACATGTAGGAAAACCATACTACTTATCCATAATGCCAACTTTATCCCTGATCTCTTTATTTCTCTCCAGTTTCTTCATGGAGGATTTATATCAAACTCTAAATGTTTAAAATAAAGTAACAAAAACATTTTATATGAGACAGATTAAGATAACTCAAAAGAACACCCCAGGCATGTGTTTGTCCTGTGCCATTCACAGAATTTGTCCAGACAGCCGTTCTTTGTGTGGAACGATGCATATGGCTTTGGATGTTCATGGAGTTTGATCATTAGGCGGCAAATCCATTCAACACTTTTTGCTCTTTTATAAACCTTCTCAAGTTTCCAGATAGGCACCACTTTCAAATACAGGTAAAGGCATGTAAGTGTAAAAAAAAAAAAAAAAAAGATTTTTTGTTGGTACTATCTGTAAAATGCATTTATGGTTTAGCTGTTATTTTAAAACATGTTTTAGAATTTTTGGAACAGTTGCCTTTGCTAAATGTGCTTATGTTTGTAACTAACTAGATGCTCTATACTAACGAATCCATTAGGGATATTTTTATTTACTTTGGATTCTTTTTTTGTAACATCTGATACCTTTAAAAGGCTGAAGAGGCTAATGCAGCATTGAAGTAAAGGTTACTTGCTGTCTTAGACACAAATAATTGCTAAGCTGAGGTTCATACTATCTGATGTTGTTTTACTTCTGAGAGGCTTAGAAAATAGCTGTTTCCCAGTGCAAAGCATCTGCATGTTTTTACCTATCTTTATTTGTATAAATGCACGCAACTTTTCTGTACTATTTCAAAGCAGAGAAGTTAATCGATAGTTCTGAAAACTCTTTTTTCACGTAATATTTTCAGTGCAGGCCTATGGTACCATGCTTTCCCACGGTTTATCAGCCAGGCTGTTTACCAAACCTGACACTGGAGATCTGTTTGAAAAATGAGAGCATAATTTAGATACAAAAAGCATTTAATGCTTCCTACTTGACCATTCTTCTTGTGAATCATGTTCCACATTGTTTGGTGTACATTGCTTCGTTCCATTGAAAATCAGTTAATGGAGGTGCACTGATTTATATCAGTTACAGAGTTATTACTTCAAGAGAACTTCATTTTAAGAACAGATGTTGACTCTGGTTTTGTATGTTTAGAAATGGGGGTCTTTAAATCGTCATCTTTCTTTTTCTCTATTACTTGTGTGCATCTCCTTTGTGAAATTCTATACAAGACTTACTATACAGAATTGCAGTTGGAGGGAAGTTATGACGAAATTACTTTGTCTAACCTGAGGTGGGTAACTCTGCCAGTATGTAGGCTTAGGATGCCTAACATACAGTTTTTTACACTGAAGGTTGTTTAGTTTGTTTTTTTTTTAATGAAGAAATCAACAGTCATAATTGGTGGATTTAGCACTTCCCGTGTAGAAGAGTGCTTTCTATGTTATCACAAGTAGTGCCCCAGAGACTAGTATGTGCTCTTACACTATAGAATTTGATGCCGTATTGCGTTCGGAACTAAACATAAAGTTAGCATACCTCTTAACAATGAAAGTTACAATAAATCAGTTCCACTGACAAATCCCATTTAAGATGGAGTCAGGTAAAGATCGTTAAATAGCTTTAAGCACATTCTAATTAGCAATTTGTATGGTGTTGTACACCATATGGTGTATAACTGAACTTATGATGTTATCCTGAACTTTGAATTAAATGTTTTAAATTAACTCTAATTCTTTCATTGTTCTTTTCTTCCCCCCTAATGTATAGCTTAGCCTCAATAACTTTGTAATTGTTTCAGGCAGAGGCCTTTAAAAAGGTATTTCCTGTACCCATTTGAACTTGGATTTCTGAATGTGCAAAGGTTTAGTGTAAAGCAAAATTGAAAATACTTTGGAAATTAGGAATCGTGATATAGCTGGTCAATGGTATGTTCACGTGTCAAAGGATTTCTGACAGCAATCACAGTGCCAGGCCGTTGCATATAACTGGCGTAGAATGCAACTTTACTTTTACATATACGACTAACAACACTTTAAGAGCTTTTTCAATGATGAGGAAAGATGAAAAAGCAGAAATAGAGATGCAGGGAATTAATTGAGATTGAAAAATAACCAGTTAACTGAGTTTATTAATAAATCTGGAGAGTTGTAAGAGTAGCTTGCACAGTTCAGCTACGTTTTCTTCCAGTTTATCTGGAAATATGGAAAGAATGAATGTCTAGGAAAAGCATGTAAATGTTTTAGCTTACAGTTCCATAATTTTTTGCACAACAACGAAGTGAAAATGTAAGCAAGAAATTTTACTATACCTGGCTGGAAATGTTCACTGATAAGTTTAGAGTTTGAACTAGGGAAAAAATGACAGAGAAATGTTCCCAACATTGACCACAGAGAGTAGCATGTGGATGTGGAGAAGATGAGTAGTAAAATTCTAGAACTTTTTCGCCTGATACTTTGACAGTTATTTGTTACCACACTTATAGCTGTTTTTCTTAATATTGTTCACAACCAATTTCTGTCAATGCCTGTCTGTTAACCAAGAAGCAAAATTGTGCAAACAAAATAATCTCATCCAATAAAAACCCTGGTTCAAAAAAAAAAGGTCAGTCCTGCTGCTTAATGCTGAATGCATTCAGGTATTCAATTTAAAATCAGTGAGATAAAGTTTTCATTTAAAAAAAAAGAAAAATGAATGTATAGCTTCACTCAGCAAAAGATGGGATTGAAGCTGAGAGAAGGAGAACACTTAAAACTGTTGGGAATTCAGCTAATCAAAAAGCCTGCGGAGGCTTTCCTTACATACAGGAATGAATGCTAAGTTCATTTCAGTTCTTCCAATGATGTTAGATATACTGAAATAAAAATTAAAGGTCATTTTTCTTATTTGTACGTGTTGTTTTTTACCATAGTTGCAGTGCCGTAGGCTGATGGTCATAATTTCTACGTGGTTCATTCGTGCATTTTGAATGCAAATAAATGCTCCTATAGGAGAATGAAGATTTTTTTAAAAATCTTGCTCTTTCGGTATTTTTTCTCATCTGTTCACACTACTGTTTACACAAATTAAGATGAAATCATATTTATAGAGTCATAGAATAGTTGAAGCTGGAAGGTGCACGTCTTCAGGAGCACAACACAATATCCACTGATTGCAGTAGGACACTGTCTCGAGATCTCAACAATTTAAAATTCCTTTCTGTAATAAAAAATATACTGCAAAGAAAGTGAAAGAAGAGAACAACCATGAAAGCAACTGATGATTTTTCAGTTTATCAGAGATTTTTTTTCACTATGTATTCCTTCACATTTCCTTTTCTGTAGAACCGTGGGCTGAAAGTACTGTCAGTAGTGCAAAACTGAAGTCTTTGATACACAATATATGCTTGATTTAAGAGAAATATTTGTTCTATACTACCTCCACCTCAATTATAAATTTTCTTGATACGAATTTACTGTTTTGTTAAGTTCAGTGTAATCATTGGATACAAGCAGGTAGTTCCTAGAAAATAATTTTGAGTAGTAGCATTATTTTACCTCTGTTTTATGCTAAACACTGGTGGGGTTTTTGCTATTAAGTGTGTTAATTTGAACTGTAGTCATGAAAGTAAATTTCATCATCTCTACTTCTATCCTTGTATGCATTTGGGAAATGAAGAAAAAGGATAGTGAGTTATTTTATTATACTTGCTTTAAAAACAACTTCAGTCCCATAGCCACCACTCAGGAATGTATCAACATTTGGCTCCTTTGGAAAAGAAAAAGATTGTTACAGATTTTTGGAGGAATATGAACTATGGGATTATACTTTCTCACAAAAATGATGTGACTCTTTCTTCAGATAAATAGATTCCATTTCTGTACAATCAGTATACTGCATCTCTGTTTCTCTTAGCAAAACCCAAAATATTGCAGGCACTGTTTTAATATTTAACAACTTAATATTTCTGATAAAATTAACAAGCTTTGAAGGTTAACGTTGTTCATACTTGTGAAAGAAAAAAATGGTCTCAGAGTCTTGGTAAGTAGCTTACTACTGTTTTAAAATCCGACATGAATTGTCTAACTTCAGAGACATTAAGTCGTACACACCTCACAGTATGGTAATGGAGAAAAATAAGTAGGTGAAACTCAATTAATGGGCATATCTTTCTTTATTGACAGGCTGGTGAAGGATGCCCCATGGGATGAGGTCCCTCTCGCTCACTCCTTAGTTGGTTTTGCCACTGCGTATGACTTCTTGTACAGCTATCTTAGCAAGACTCAACAGGAGAGATTTCTTGAGGTAATTGCCAATGCCTCGGGATATATGTACGAAACATCATACAGACGTGGATGGGGCTTCCAGTACCTCCACAACCACCAGCCTACCAACTGTGTGGCCCTGCTGGCTGGAAGCCTGGTTCTGATGAATCAAGGTACGTGCTAAACCATAGGAATGTTTTTCTGAAGTGTATCAACTCAATCAGCCATTTATGCAGCAAAGTTCAGGAACTGACAGAAATGCTTCTGGGAGTACAGCGGTATTGAGTTTGCTCTTTTGCTGCTTAGAAAAATTTAATATACTGAATGGAAAAAAAGTCTGTGGGCAGATGTACAAGGCATAACATATGTGCATGTATACGTGTGTATATAAATTCAGTTGTCGTCTAAGTGATTCTGAAATTCTTACCTCACCCTTTGTAAGAATTAAAAATCCCCTTGTGTATAGTCTGTCCAGTCCAGATTTACAGACAGGGCCTTTCAGGGTAAATTATCAGTAAAGAGGGATGCACTTGGTCTCCTTACACAACGCATTGAGGTCAGCAGTCAGAAACACCCCGCGATCTGAGCTGGAAGCTAGACAACAGGATAACCTGGAATTTCATTCAAGGCTTCTGACCTGTCTCCCTGAGCGCGCTGCAAAGGTGTAACTTTATCCACCCAAGGCCACAGCTCAGGACCTTTCTTTCCAGCATCCTTTTCTATGGAGATGAGAAGGGCTTTACCTTTTTTCCTCTGGACTATGCCCTTGCACCCCACAACCTTCATCCAAGAGGTGTCTGTGCCAAGTGTCATCTCCTTCTTTGCTTCGGGGATTTAAACCTGTCCTTCCCGGTTCCCTGGTGAATAACCTCACCAGTTGCCTTTGGCTGTTCTGCCTGGGGCTATCCCTCTCCTCCCATCTAAGTGATACACAGTGTAAACGAGAACACAAGCGACGGAGTCAGTGGGAGAGAAGATCAGAAATCCTGACTTTAAACCCCAGTCGTACTTTGTCTGAGAGGTGGAAGTCATGGAGCCAGCTCCTGCTTTTATAAGAATGCGTCAGTATTTTATCAAGCGTTTATTTAATACATGCTAGAAGTGTTTTGAAAACATGGTGCCCAATGAAACTACTTACTTGCTGCAAGTCAAGAAAAATCTAGTTTCTGGATGCTGATGGCATTGCCAAGCTGTCCAGCCCTGCTAAGCAAAGGCACATCTGCACATCGTCAGAGCTTTCAGATGCCCAAAGAAGCGTGACAAAAAACTGTGGCACCTACTGTGTTTGGGGGGGTTATCTTTTTGTTAAGTGTTTGTCAAAAGAAGCGCATTCACTGATGGGCATATTCAGAAAAGAAGCAAGAGTATGTGTGGAAGTTATTCCCTTTCCTCCTATCTTGCCTTCCACAAATTGAGGACTCAGATCATGTTTATTCAGTGAGTTTTGCTAAATTACGCGTAATTCCATCCTTCACCAAGCCTCCGTTGTTGCAGAAAGCTGACAGTTTGCAAGATAACTCTGCTTTTCATTAGAATATAGACCATAAGTATGCTTTGTGCCAAACAGTGGTAACATCACAAATAAAGTTGGGCAATATTTCTTTTACCAAAGGTTGGTGGTTTGGGTTTTTTTTTAAGAAAAAAGAAGCAAATTCAGCAACGCTTGAACAATTTGAAAATTTGTGTTGATATTTCAAATGAAAATAGGTCAAAACATCCAGAATCTGTATTTCTCAATGAAAATTCTGTTGTTTTCAATATAGAGCAACTTCATTTAAATGTCAATTTTTTTAAAACAAAGTTTTTCTGTTGGTCTAAAATTTTAAATAAAAAGGTTTCTTAAAAATTCTTCCAAGATGAAAGGCATTTTATGATGGAGAAAAAAAGGGGGAGGGAGAAAAGGAGTAAACATAGTATTATCCCTGTATCTGATGCATAGAAATTGCAAATAGCATATCCCAGTGTCGACCTTTCTTCCAAAAGGTTTAAATTTCAATGAATAATTTTAAACATTATTCAGCTATTGAAGCATGCAGAGGCTAAATAGCCAGCTTAAAAACACTTAAACATTTTCATAGCACTCAAAAATGAAACTAATTTAAATGAATTCTGGGCACATAGGTGAGTAAGGCCTAAATTGATATAAATACTGGTAGTTTGAGGTGACTATGTTCCGTTTTGTTGTGTAGCCTGACAGAATGTTGAGTCTTACGTTTATTCTGATGTATTATTATTATTATTTTGGTATGCTACAAGTATAGGGTTATAGCATAGATATAAACTTAGTAAACAGAACATATGTGCATTACAATGGTAAATACACTGTGCCGAACCATGGAAAACAGCATTCTTGCTAGTGCCATAGTCAAAAGCTAGCTGTTGTGGCTGTTAATGTCACAAAGGAAAACAAGGGTGGAAGCATTTGGGATTTTATTCGGACAGACGGCTGTGCTGCCAACTCCATCAGCGTAATGAAGTAGAGTCAAGATGGCTGGGAGTAAAGTAAGCAGAAGTAAGTGGCACCACCTGCCCCTGTTGCTCAGGCCTTCCCCATCGTATTTATCTCTCCAGCCAGCGGATAAAAATACCGTGTTGGATTCAGGCTGTCTGTTTAACTGTTTAGACACTGCAATTGTTTTCTTCTCCCTGTTAACCAAGCAGGATTTGGCAGCCTTGACTAGTAGGAAGTCTGAATTGTTCATCACTCCGCTGAGCATAAATACAGTAATTGTGGCAATGACATGAAACAGTCTTAGTAGCGGGCTTGAATGTCGCTCATACTCGCTTAGCCTGGCACATGCGCTTCATTCGGCGGGCACCGCTTCACCACCTAACGGACCCCCGGCTGGGCTCTGCTGTATGGTGGAAATAAGCCTGGTTAAATCTGTGTCCAGGCACTTGGAGTTGGGTAGGCACTGAGTTGTCATATAGAAGCGCAAGGCAGTTGGTCTCTGTTTAGTCCTACCTCTCTCTTGCCAGTGAATCCAAAAGAAAATAAGAGAAGGCGCGTAGCCTTTCCTCTGCTGGCGGCCCCGTGCTGCTGTCTGCAATGCAGAAATGCAGTGCTGAGGCTCTCCTGCTTGTGCTTGTTCCTTGGTGAAGGCAGACAAGCCCTGAGAAGGTCTTCTCACAGCCTTTTCCCAGCTCTTGATTTGTGTAGAGCAGACCAAAATAGTAAGATCTCTGAAAGTCTTTTCTTTAGAAGGAATGTAACTGTTCAGGGCTTGTACATGTGGAGGCTGAAACTTAACGTAGCTGGAAGATTAATTTTATTCTGGAATTGAGGAATCTGCATTTGGAATTAACCATGTAATACTTTGCCAAAATAACTTCTGTTTGGATAACCCTTTAGGTTGTAAAATAAAATGAAAATGTAAGTAGAACGAAGCATGCCTTAAAATAGAGCATGTATTAGCAGAATACCAGTTAACCGCAGCTCAAATGTGACCTTCTTTGTATTTTTAAACTCCTTACCACGCTGGTGATCATGCCAGTGAAAAATGACTGATTAGAATATTTGTATTATTGGAACCCTCTAGTGGGGACTGTGAGTTTGTTTTCATATGGCTTTAATTTGAAATATGATAGTCTTGGCATGGCTCTTGCCTTTTTGCGTGTCCTGAATGCATTAAGGAAATTTCCCCTTTAAGATGGAAAGCATAATCCCACATTATTAGCAAAAGGTGTTTGATAGATTTTCCCTGCTCATGTGACCTTACTTTCTTATGCGTAAATATAGTGTTTTATTTTTCACCCTAGAGCTACAGGGACGCTGCAGGGCTAAATCATATTTTAGAGCTCTGAATTGCAGATTCCTTGCTGTAAAGGTTCCCGCTGTGCGAGTACAGATGACACAATCTGTGATCTACGATGTTGTAATTAGGTTCGCCGACATCTTTTTCAGGCTACCTTCAGGAAGCTTACTTGTGGACCAAGCAAGTGTTGGCAATCATGGAGAAGTCAGTAGTCCTGCTGCAGGAGGTCACAGATGGCTCCCTCTACGAAGGGGTGGCTTACGGCAGCTACACGACCAGGTCGCTGTTTCAGTACATGTTTCTTGTCCAAAGGCACTTTGGTATCAATCACTTCAGCCACCCCTGGCTCAAGCAGCACTTTGCGTTTATGTACAGGACTGTCCTGCCAGGTAGGTCATTTGGGTGCATGAAGATGAATCTTCTAATTCTTGAAGCAGCAGGAAATGTCGTATTTGAAGTAGGCCATTTTTAAATAACGTTGTACTTGGATTTTTTTTAGATAACACTTTCCTTGGATTTTACCTTCATCATTCAGTGACATCCTTGTTTATCACTGCTTATAAAAGATCACTGTTTATTAAACTCTGTCTTTTAAAATCAGCCAAAAAATAGGAACGTCATTTGGGAGAAAAAGCAATGGTTCAGAATGTGATTTCTGGTTTTCAGAGTTTGAAACAGACCTGTTTCTGGGGTTTTCCATTTGAAAAATAACGTTCTTCGAGCTTCTTATTGTTTTTTTCCTTTGCCAAATATCATCACACTAGGTGAAAGGAATAGAAAATGATGAAGCCAGGCTAAAAGTAGCAACAAAGTATAGGAAAGTTTTATATGATCACCAGTTTTCCGCAAAACATTGAAATAGATTTTTATACCATTTTTATTAAAATATTTTTCATATGGAAAATGTAATTGACTCAAATGATAGGTTTCTCTGTGCAGGGGTACACAAACCATTTTCATTTTTCAATGTGAGAATTAAACAGAAATATCTGATGTCACTAATGGGTCAATTTTGCAGACTTCTTAATATTTCTGTTCTTTTGCTGGATCTCTCCCGTCTCTCACAGTGTGTTTTAGCATCTCTGATTTGAAGTCCTAGTTGTGACTGAAAGATGGAGATGTACAAATACGAAACCCGTTATAAGTTAATAAATACTGCTGACCCCTTCGAGCTTTCAGAAGAGATTTAGTTTCAGGCAGCCTTGCAAGTTTTCAATGATGGTTTTCTGTTGCTTATTTGCGGGACAATTTATTAGGAACTTACAGGGTTCAAATTCCAGGTTGAAAAGACAGTGATAACTTTATTAGCTATAAGAACCTCAGATCTAGCCGTGTATGTAAGGGAGGCTGAGCACAGCTTTGTCGTGCCTGCATAGGCATGTGAGGAGTTGCCCTGACTCCATGTGAGAACTCGGGCATCTACTGGGGAGAGGTTCCTAAGAGCAAAGTGAACTCATGCTAGCTGTTTCAGGGTGAAGCTGATTTTATTATTTTTTTTTTCTTGGGGGGAACCTCTGTTTTCTTGCTTTAGAAAGTTTGGATTGACATAGGAAAAGTGAAAGCTGTAAAGAGAAAGTTACCTTTGCCAGATTTGGGTAAGGAGAGGAAGTGGATGGGACATTGCTTCTTACATTTTTTCTAGTACTTTGACTGAGTGTGTAGCCCATAGCCAAAGAAGAAAGGTGAGTATTCAAGTTAGCTACAGCAGAAGGAAACGGCTCCTGTGTAACCTGTTTATGGCTCATTTACAGGTAGGTCTATAAACATCTGAAAAGGCTGTTTCTGTTTGTGTCTGTTTGTACTGGTTGGCTTCACCGTCATGCTCTACAAATGCATCTTTGTACGTTTATTTGTTCTTTCTTACATTCCTTTTAACTTTTTCCCAAGGGTTTCAGAGAACTGTGGCCATTGCGGATTCCAACTATAACTGGTTCTACGGGCCAGAGAGCCAGCTGGTGTTTCTCGACAAATTTGTCATGCGCAACGGCAGCGGGAACTGGTTGGCAGAGCAGATCAGAAGGAACCGAGTGGTGGAGGGCCCGGGGACACCATCCAAAGGGCAGAGGTGGTGCACTCTCCACACTGAATTTCTCTGGTATGAAAGGGAATGAGGGCTCAAAAGGAACCTGACAGCTGTTTGCTATTAGTGATAATTCATTATCTTTAGATTTGTACTGTAGAAGCAGAGATCAAGCTGGCCATGTGCAACCCAGAGAGTTTTTAGACTCAGAAGAACTTCTTCGCTTGGCACAGATGCATAGCGTGTGTTGCTACAGGGAACACCTTGGTCTTGTCCTACGTCTGCTTTTGTGTTTTGCTTGTCTGTTGCTTTTATAGAATACAAGCAGTTCCAAAAGGACTGAAAATTTGCCTGCATGTATTCCTCAGCTTATCTGGTCTATTCTAATGGGGTTTAATCCTGTTGTGTTCTTTAATAATTAATTAGGTGAATATTTAAAGCATAGTTTTCTTTTAAAAGCTATAAGTAACAATATAAGCTATTTTATAAAAGGTAAAGTAATGTAAGCAGTAAGGCTACTCTTTGTTGGCTTTGCACACTAATGTGCAAGTAATGCTTTGAAAAAAATATCATGATGGATTACTAGATCTATATTTTCAGTGTAATTTACAGCTCTGCTAACTTGAATGTCAGTCTTCTAAAGGTAAGAAATGAAAAGACCCATGAAGCTTTAGATATATATATAAATTCCCTCAGTCTGTGGAGAGAATGAGTACATTTTCGAGGAGTCAGTGCAGCTCTATTTCTCTCTCTTAGAAGAAAAATATTATTGAGTATATATTGTTTTGCATTTGTGATTAGACATGCGCATTAGAATGCATGTTTATTAGGCTCTGAGCACCCTTCATCTTGTTATTTGCAAAATACTGAATCTCTCCTCTACAACCCCATTCCATCATTCTTTTCTCCTGCGCCACCATGGAAATCTTGGGAATTTATACTTAGAAAATTCTTTTTGATGTCAAAGAGAAAGAAATTTTTTAAGAGCATCCAAGTTAAAAAAAAAAAAAGGAAAAAAAATTATCTTAATATTCTAACAATAGCCTTTTCCCTGTGCTGGAGTGTTGCTCTTGTGATGAGCATGTCCACTTGCATTAGAGTCTCAGGGAAGAACTCTGCTTTTAGGGGAATCTCCATGAAGGACCACTAGATATAGAGCAGGCTCCTGGTGCAGGCTGCCCAGGGAGGCTGTGGAGTCCCCCTCTCTGGAGATTTTCAAGACCCGCCTGGATGCAGTCCTGAGTAATGTGCTCTAGGCAATCCTGCTTTAGCAGGGGAGTTGGACTAGATGATCTCTAGAGGTCCCTTCCAACTCTGAAGATTCCGTGATTCCATGATTCCGTGAATTACCCAAAGGCATATGCAGGACATAAGCTGCGATTGTCTAGGGCCTGACAGAGGCTCCTGGTTAGCTGTAGAGAATAAACCTGATGAGGAACTGTCTAACAAAAATATTACTGGGCTTAATGATGGTTTTGTTTATTTTGGTTGCTTGAAAACAATTCCAGAAGGATAGGTTTTGTTTTCCATGGTTGGCTTTTTTGTTTGGTTGGTTTTTTTTTTAATTCCTGTAGATCAAATAAAACAAAAAGTATGAGCATTGTAACCTTTTCTGGAATTAAGACCTTTTTAAACCGAATGTCTTATATCTTACAATTTTTACAAGAAAGCCATGCAAATTTTTCTTCAGCCTCGTTGGAAAAGGAAACTAACATACACTAAGTGATATAAATAATAAAAATTTATCCTTTAAAATGCTTTGCATTAATTTTTATTTTATTGCTAATTCTGTTTGGAGACTGCAGACTTCTATTATTGTCAATTTGGGGAAACAGATACTCTGCTTCTCTTGGTTAAGTAGTCAGTAAAGAGGTGCAAATGTTGTTGTCTAGTGCAAAATAGAGGTGTCCGCAGCCTGGTTCTAATGTGCCTTTTTAAAAGATTTGTATTGCAGTCAGTAGCTTTATGATGTAAGACAAAATGTGGCTAGTTTGAGATAAGTGGTACTCTTCTTTTTTGACTGCGGAAGGATTGCTTGCTTTAAACATGGAGCAGATGCTTTCAGCTATTATTCTGTAAAAAGCACACAACAAATTATATAGGGATTAGTGTGATAAATTTCATTACAACTGTATGATTAGTTCACTTGGGAAGCATACGTGTGGGCTTTATGATGTTAGTTTGCTCCTTGATGTAAATATTGAATTGGTTTTTGAGTTTTGTACAAGTGCTGATAATGGAATCAGTCAAGTGATTTTTAAACCCATTTTTTCTCATCTTTTTGGCAGGTATGATGCAAGTTTGCGCTCCATACCTCCACCAGACTATGGGGTTCCTAAGCTGCATTACTTTGAGGACTGGGGAGTGGTAACCTATGGAAGTGCTTTGCCAGCTGAAATCAACAGGCCTTTCCTTTCCTTCAAGTCAGGAAAGCTGGGAGGACGTGCAATATACGATATTGTTCATAAGAACAAGTACAAAGAGTGGATCAAGGGATGGAGGAACTTTAATGCTGGCCACGAACACCCGGACCAGAACTCCTTTACTTTTGCTCCCAACGGCGTACCTTTCATAACAGAAGCTCTGTATGGGCCAAAATATACTTTTTTTAATAATGTGTTGATGTTTTCCCCTGCTGTGTCCAAGAGCTGCTTCTCCCCATGGGAAGGGCAGATTACAGAAGACTGTTCCTCAAAGTGGCTTAAATATAAACATGATTTGGCTGGTGACTGTCAGGGACAAGTGGTTGCCGCCATGGAGAGAAGTGGGGTGGTTTTTATCAGGGGAGAAGGAGTGGGTGCATACAATCCTAAACTGAAGCTGAGAAAATTGCAAAGAAACCTCATACTTCTCCATCCCCAGCTTCTCTTGCTAGTGGACCAAATCCATCTAGAAGATGACAGCCCCCTGGAGGCAGCAACCAGTTTCTTCCACAATGTGGATGTGCCTTTTGAAGAAACAGTTGTAGATGATGTCCATGGGGCCTTTATTAGGCACCGTGATGGGATATATAAGATGTACTGGATGGATGACACTGGTCACAGCGAGAAAGCTACCATCACCTCAAGGATGTATCCCCGGGGCTACCCGTACAACGGAACGAACTATGTGAATGTAACAACCCTCTTGCGACACCCTGTCACGAGGGCCATTTACCTTTTCATTGGGCCCTCCGTCGACGTGCAGAGCTTCACCGTCCGTGGAGATTCTCCACAGCTGGATGTTTTCATTACCACCGGTGAGCACGCCTACGCCGTCTACCTGTGGCCTGTTGAGGATGGGTCCCGCTCTCCCTTTGCACAGGTTATTGCAGACCGCCAGAAAATTGTCTTTGACCGAGCCTCTGCCATTAGGAGCTCCGCAGTGCCAGAAGTGAAGGACTACGTAGGGATCGTGGAGAGGAACCTGCAGCATTTTAAGCCCGTTTTCCAGCAGCTTGAGAAGCAGATCTTGTCTCGTGTACGCAACACAGCTAGCTTTAGGAAGACTGCTGAGCGCCTGCTGAGGTTTTCAGATAAGAGACAGACAGAGCAGGCCATTGACAGGATATTTGCAATCTCACAGAGGCAGCAGCAGCAGCACGGCAAAGCAAAGAAAAACAGAAAGGTAGCCAAAGGCTACAAATTTGTTGATGCCGTTCCTGACATTTTTGCACAAATTGAGGTAAATGAAAGAAAAGTGCGACAAAAGGCACAGACTCAAGCACAAAAAGAGTTGCCTGTAGATGAAGATGAGGAAATGAAAGATCTTCTGGATTTTGCAGATGTCACTTATGTGAAGCACAAAACTGGGGTGTCAATCAAAGGCCGATCAGGGCTGGCACAGATGGTGACGACTGCTCGAAGTAGTGCCCCATCAATATCAGCTTCTTATACTCGCCTCTTTCTAATTCTCAACATTGCTATTTTTTTTGTCATGTTAGCAATGCAGCTCACGTATTTTCAGAAGGCCAAGAGACTGCATGGCCAAAGATGTCTGTATGCAATACTTTTAGTAGACAGCTGTATATTATTGTGGCTGTATTCTTCCTGTTCTCAGTCACAATGTTAGCAGAAGACCTCTACTAGTTGACCAGTTTATGGTCATATACGTCTATGCAAAAGCATTAACCCTAATAGGGCCAAAGATTATCTTTTTTTCTGAAACATTCCAAAAACAGCTGGGGTAAGATTGGTTTCAGACCAGAAGGGATAGAAGAATAGGGCAAGCAATGAATATCTTGGAAAACTAAGTACTTAATAAGTACTTCTCCTTTGTTTTTTGAGTTGGGCCTCACATCTGAGGGAATGTTATGCTTTGTTCATCAGAGTTCAGTAATGTAAAGTTGTAATTAATTTTTTGGTGAGAAGAGCCCTCTTAATAGATTTGTTTCTAAGGGCTTTCTTTTTTATCCAGAATTGGGTTTGCATTTAGTGAGTTTTCATTTCAGGCTGCTATGGATGTCTCCAGACATTCTCTTAAGAAAAGGACATTCAAACACAAGTATGCAAGGCAGATCTTAGCAGTAGACTTAATTTCTCTCTGCCAAACCAAAGAATGCTTCAATATGGGACAGTCCTGTATAATTACTGCAGACCCTTACATCATGTCATCTCTTCCACGCTTTACAATCTGGCATGGTGGGAAATGGCAATCACGTCAGTACTTGCCAAGTGAGAGGCACAACGCCTAGTAGGCAATGGCAGAAGGCAGATATGGGACTAACTCAAAGTAACACAATTCTCAGGAAAAAAAACCCTTTATCTTTCAGTCAAGTGTAGACTGTAGAAGGATGTATGCTGTAGGGTCTGTTCTCAATTTTACAAGGCGGGGTTTCAGAAAAGTTTTCTATAGTCTGAAGCACGTCTTAGTTGGGAAACAATGTCCTAGATCACTGCCCTTCCATATGCATTTGTAGAAATACAAACAAAAAACCAAAGTGATCCTGTGGTAACCTCAGCAATTGCCAGTATGGAAAATGAGGTATTAAGGAAGTATTTAATGTCTTATTTCTGTTCACATGGCTAGAAACAGAGGACAGTTAAAACTGTGTGAACAGCCTGTTCTCTATAAAGCACCAGCAAGGGTTCTGCAAGCTCTTGGTGGCCCCGGGTCAATTATTTGGGGATTAGTGGTAAATGGAATCATGTGGTTTATGACAAAAGTAAGTTTGACGTCTCCACATATATCCCCTTCTGTTCATTAAACTGATTTCAAAAAATCATAGCTATTAGAGAGAATGGAAGCTCTATGAAATTGGGGCATATCTGTATGTCTTTACAGAAAAACAATTCTTCCAGTACATTTGCTAAATAAAAACATTATAGTTGTCTCTGTGGAAAAGTTGTTTTTCTTTGATTAAAATATTTTTCCTCACAGCTACAGTAATGATGTTCATCAGCCCTTTGTTCAAACCACAAACACCTGTTTCCTCTTCCTTACACCCATTATCTGCATTGCTGCTGTTAAGCCTTCTGCGAGTCAATGTGTTGAAATGTGATGAGCTTTCCTTGTCTAAACATCTTCAGTGAACAGATCAGAATATTTTCACTAGGTTACAGCTACAGAACTAGTACTGAGCACGGTATTCACATGCATAAGCCCTACTACAGTCTCCAATGCCTGGATTTATCCAATGAAATTTGGTACATTTAGTCTGAGCAAAGATTGAGGACTCCAGTTACTTCCTGATCCATGCATAGTCAGTGGAGAAAGAGAGCCTTCAGATAGCTACTCGGTCCACCTAAGACCTTGAAACACCCTCAAGACATACCCTTCCCTTTTCTCTAATTGCAAAAGGCATGTAGGGTGGTTAGTCAACTATTTCAAACCACCCACTTAATTGCTTAAGTTGAAGGGAGCTGAGCCTCGGGAGCGTCGCCCAGTGTAGCTCTGTGTTTGTAGTGGTGCCTGCTGAAAGTATGACTAGGTCGTACACAGGCTGTGTATCACTGGAAATCTCCTTATTTCTGCCTCTGCACTGTGACGATGTGGAGACATGCAGAAATAGCTGTTGGGTTATGTTCAATTTCAGACACCTTTGTTTTGTTTTTTCAATATTAGATGATACTATTATTGGCCATGAAACACTGAAAAATCAAGGTGCAGGTATTCTTGCAGTTTAGTTGTATGGCCTGGCACATCCCTCCACTGGGAGCTGGTGCCATAAAATTGCCCCAGGGTAATTCAGGGAGTCATTACGCCTTATAAGCAAAGAACCTGTGCTTGTGTCTCCATGTCTTCTTTGCGGACATATGAACCTTCAGGAAAATAAAGAGCCTTGATAGTTATTAGCTTTTATCAGGCTAATGTCAACAGTGGAGTTCATAAAAATATTTCATTCTTTTTCATGTCTGCATATTTACCCTGTGTCAATTTGCTATTGCTTTGAACAATTGACTATGGAAAGCCAACCTATAGTCTAGAAAGCTTTTGGGCAATACCTGCATTTTTGCAGGTATTTGGTCTTCTTTGTAGTGTGGCATCTGAATTCTCATATGTCAAATGAAACTGCAGAATTACAGAGACTGGAAAGTAAGGTATGGTCGTGCACATTAGCTCTCATTTACACTATGCTTCTCTGCACCGTTCTAGCAGTGCAAAGGGAAAAAGGTGGTTGCAAGCGCTGCCCATGCTCACATTCAGGTCTTAAAGCAGCTTTTAAAGCAGACCAGCGTTCAAATGAATGGCGTACATGGGATGATGGAGTGAAGGGAAATGAAACGTACCAGTCTGTCCTGAACGGGAGACCAGACCCATTTCAGCATAAAGTAGGAAGCCAAGGGTTTTCCGGCTTGTGCTTGGTTTGCATCTGATACCTTTCTGTTAAAGATTTATGAGTTACCTGCATATGACTGTCCTTACTGGCCATTCTGAACTCCACTGACACAGATGTAACTTTGATTCAGATAGGGCAACTAAAGTTTGTTTCAACTAGTGATGAAGCTGTAATTGCGCTGAATATATTTCAGATGCGAAAAGAACCTTGTGTACTTTCTTACTTGTTCTTTTCCAGGCCAAAGCCTTTAAAAACTCCCTTTCCAATAGTCACGTAAGTTTTGTTTCCATTCTTTGCTTCCGTTCTTTTCGTCCCTCTCATTCCTTATCAAAGATCATAATTTTTTTATGGCATTTGAAACAAACGGAAGAACACATGGTTCCATTCCATCAGCAACCAGCAACTCAGGCTGTTGGGTAGAAGTGTCTGTGTCACAATGAAGAAGCAGTTCAAGCCCTCAGGTGGCAGCATACACTGAGAAATCTGAGCTGCCCTTGCTGTGAGGAAGAGCAAGTAAATGGCATCAGCCCAGGTAGCCCTACTGGCTGGTGGGACGGCTGGAGAAGGCTGGTATTCCTCAACACTTGCTGACACAAGCAAGGATGCTCTCCTCACCTTTGTGTTCTTTTTCTGAAGTGCAAGAGGGAAAGTGGTCTCACTGACCTCTGTGTCCACAGCAGATGCACTCAGCACTCCTTTCATCTGGATTGGGTATGTTGAACAACTTTTGAAGTGTCACTGTATGGCACCCAGTAGGAAAGTCATCTTTCACTCCCTATTTTAAATGGAGTCACAACACTGAAGTGTTTCTGGCACCTGCCTCTGCTCCGATTCTTATTCTGCTTCTTTTTGGTTTCTAAAGATTTTAATTTTCTGCCTCTCTGGCCACAGGAAAATATGGCTATTCTACAACTGGATGTATGTGCATGGCTTCCTGTATTCATCTGAGACCCTGCTGACTTCACTCAACTTGTCTTCAATAGCTGATGTTCAGTCATCCATGCTTCATTTCAGGGCTGCCATCTAAATTAGTCTAAAGTTTTTTCAGTGTAATCTGAACAAAGTGAATGGGAATTCAACCCACAGGTAGCGGTGTGTATGCTTGAGGGTGGAATCTGGTTCTTAGATTTTTTGAGTCCAGCTAAAAATCGGCTATGTATGTTATTATATATATATCATTGTGACTAAAGGAAGCAAAGGGAATGGAGCGCATTACCTCATTTCTTAAAACTTGTAAGATCAAAGCTTATTCTGGAGGATTATATGTCTGAAATACATCAAATTCTTCTGCTGGCCTATGTATTTTCCACTAATGAAAAGTTTTTTCTTAGTATTTGAATGCACATAGTGTTTGGAAAATAGCTGTATTTCTGCACTGGGACATTACATTCACATTCATTTGGTCTGCAAAAGTCTTAGTTGGGATCAAACATACTTTTGTCTAACTTTAACCCCTTTGCTCTGGCTACTTTATTAAAATTCAATACAGTAACTTCAAGCCAGTAAGTCAGACTCAGCTAACAAAGCCAAGGTGTTATTTTCTGTCCTTTCTTGGCAGTTGACTCCAGGCCTATGCAATCCATTGCTGGATATGTCCATACTTTCACCAGTACGTAGACTGTTTTCTAAACAAGTTCAGCCTTGAAACAAATAATAACATAAATAATAAAGCCCAGGACCCTTTCAAGGAAGGAACATAGCTGTTATCTGCTTGAGGCAGGCAGGAGAACTGGACCCAACTACACAATATATAGGTGCATTCTAAAAAATACTCTGAAAAACAGGATTATCGTTGGGTCTTCCTCAAATCTGGCATCAGTTTTTCTCCTCATAATAACTAATATAGATTGGTGGCTAATTTAAGTTTGTGCTTGCCTTGGTTGCTACTCTACACTGCATAGTGGCTGCAGCCATTTAAGTAAACAGGAAAACTAATAATTTCATGATAATTTAGACTTCATCTTCAGTTTTCAGTGACCACAGTGGCCATATACTGAGGAGTACAGGAATACATATATACAAGGCCATATCCTCTCTGCTTTAATTCGTAGTAATAAAAATAGCAAGAGAACAATGTAAATCATGCATTCTGGTAGTGATGTTCTTGTGGTAGTGGAATTATGCTGTTAAATCCCACAGATTTGTTCTCAGTCAAATTCCAAAAGGCAGAAAAAAGCAGGAGGAGAGATGCTGTTGGTATGCCTTTATATGTCCATGCTCTCCACAAGAATGCCTGCAACGCTACCACGACGGTGGGAATCCTCATTATACTGAAAGAAAAATGGTAGGATCCAAATAGTCCCCCTGGGCCTCGGTGATGCTGTGAAAGCTGTGTTCTTCTTATCTGTTCTCAGGTAGGCTTTAACTTCTAGGTGTAAGGTGAGCTAGGACTTCAGAGCTCTTCATCTCGGCATCGAACTTGGGGCTGCCCAACATATGGCCCCATCCATCTGGGCTGCAGATATTCACCAGTCACAGAAAGGAAAAGCACTGTCATGTCTCTTAGGAAAGATAGCCATGAGGAACAGGCTGTGACCACCATTTGTCTGACTGGTAGCCTGCTCTGTGTCTGAGAGACCCTTGGGGAAGACATCAGTCCAGCAGGGTCTTCCTGACTTGTCATGGTGGTGACAGCCCACTCCCAGCTTCCCTCCTTTCTAAGAACCTCTGACACATGGGCCAGCAGCAGCGTACTGATGTCCACATGCACAGCATACATACAGAGGGTTGGCACATGTCAAGTATATGACGCATGAGTTGTATCCCATCACTTTGACGGGACAGGGTCCAGTACATATGTCCTCCACCACATACCTAGTGTATCCCACTGCAGCAGTGAACTTGGGCATTGCCACCAAACCAAGGTGCACTTGTTTTTTCGTCATACATAAGCCTGCTGTAGGCAGTGAGCTGTGGCACAGGCATATGCCTCTATGAGGAAAGAAGCTCCCAGTCTTGTTATCCTGTTTGCCATTTTATTCCAGTGTATCTAGCCATTCCTTTAGCTGACTGTACGTACATTCGTAAATTACTATGGCATATAGCATATAGCTTAAGATTTGGAGGTGGGGTTTGCACAGAATCACAGAACGACAGGGGTTGGAAGGGACCTCTGGAGATCATCTAGGCCAACCCCCTACCAAAGCAGGGTCACCCGGAGCAGGTTGCACAGGAACGTGTCTAGGCGGGTTTTGAATGTCTCCAGAGACGGAGACTCAGCAGCCTCTCTGGGCAGCCTGTTCCAGTGCTCTGCCACCCTCAGAGTGAAGAAGTTCCTCCTCATGTTTAGATGGAACTTCCTATGTTCAAGTTTGTGTCCGTTACTCCTTGTCCTGTCATTGGGCACCACTGAAAAGAGCCTGGCCCCATCGATTCAAATTACAATTCAAATTGTAATGAGCTAAGTTCACCTAAAGGACACATAGTTTTATTTTCAACACTTTGTAACAACCAGCAACCTTGCACTTTTAAGGGAAAGCCCCAGTTTTCCCAAGTTAGGTTCCTTGTGCGTTTTTGCAATCTACAGGCTGATACAACACATTTGTTTTCTTTGATTGCCCAGGGTCTTTCCTTCCTTAGCAACACCTTATCTGCGTTGCCTTCATCACTTATGTCCCATCTATCATTCTTTCCTTTTGAATCATATCTTTCTAGCAAGAAAAAAAAAAAAAGAAAAGAAAAAAAAAAAGAAAAAGATAAGAATATTTTCTCTGCCAGTTACAATGTCATATGTTCTCCGGAACGGCAGGATAAGCTGACAGCAGGTTAGCTGCATATAAAAGGCAAGTACTGAAAGTGCACACACACGTGCTGTTGAGTGTAATAGAGCTCAGCCTTTAATACAAGCCAGAGGTAGCTACCATAGAGTCTGACACAGCTCGTACATTTGTGGTAAGCTGAAACAGCTTGGATATTCTGCAGGTAAGGAATGAGATTGATTAGAAAAACTATACAAGCAAGTGAGGTTGAGGACCGGAAGCCAGAAATCTCTCAATTCTGTAAGAACAAAACTCAGTTACAGGACTCTGAGGCCATTTCTAGACCTCCCTCATGGTTACCATTGCTGAATGAAGAGCGGGATGAATGTTTATTCTACAGAGAAAGATGTAGGCTAAATTTTAATTATATGCTGTATCTAGTATATTGTGTAGGCTCTTTGCTGGGAGGGAGGTTGAAAAATTTGCTGTGAAGTCTAGTCACTCATCATTTCCTTTGACAAAGTAGTGCTTCCTAGTGAAGTTATTTTCCTCCAGGAGTATGTTGGAAGTAGTAGCTTTTGCTATGAATTTCTTTTCACTGGTAAAAGTGTATTAATATTTTTGAGCAGCTTCTTTCATATGGATGATTGGTTTGCCTGTCTTCTAAACTTTCCAAAAGGAAATGACTGGCATCCCTTCACAAGAAGATTCATGAGGTTTCTTTTTTTCATTCTTAACTTGCTTAGATGATTTTGTCCGGAGAAGGTTGTGAGCTTATTGGCATAACTAAGAGAGCCGCATGTGGGCAGCTTTGAAAGTGATAGAGTCTCAGCTCTTGCACTGCCTTACTGTTAGAAAAAAATTCTTTAAGTAACAAAATTCAGGCAGCAAAGAAGCCCGGGATGGGAAACCAGAATCAGTGGAAAGCAGCATACTACCATGAACTGAAGAACTAGTTAATTAGTTAAAGTTTATATCAAGGAAGAAGGATTAATTAAATGAAAAAGGACAGAGCATATTTTGTAGCCTATGATCAGACAGCATTAGGCCACACACACACAGTGGAACAGAATTAAATCTCAGCTATGCAGCAATTCCAGACAGCAAGATGTGATGGCATAACCTGAAGAAAGCACGGACACATGGAATACAAAATATTCACAATAAGAGTATAGAAATATTTTGGGATTAATGTGCTTAAATTTGCAAAATAATTTTATGGCATTTCATTTTCCATAATAAATGAAAAAAAATGAGCTTTGTTGTCTTAGAACTGACTAGTTGACTACCCAGGATGATTTACCTGATTACAAATGAGTTAACTCTACAACCTGCCTCACTAAGGCTCCTTAATTTCATCATAAAACCTGACAACTTCTACCTTTCTAATCCTATGAAAATATCATATGTCTTCTTATAAACTCAGCAAATATTTTTCACTTAATCCACAGCCAACACTTAAAGAATCACACAGACTTATTTATGGCATGTATAGATTCTAGATTAGTGTAGATTGAACAGTGAAGCCCTCACACTCCTGGTTGCTGTAGGACACTTGGAGTGGGCTACAGGACCCTCCCCGTCCAGAAATGAGACCTGTACTGGACTTGTAGTGTTAAAAGAGCAGCAATAAATAATAGCAAGAGAAAATTAGTGCTGTGGCTTCTGTGACTGCATACCTCAGAGCCTCCTTCAGAGCTATGCTTCCTTTTGCAGACGTGGTTCCTTCCTACCCACTAAAATTCGTCTTCAGCCAAAACCTGCTAATAAATGTAATGCCTTAAAATAGCAGTATAATGTACACAAGTGCTTGTAAGCTGTACATGCCCAGTCACAGTGCTACTTCTCAGGCTGCTGCTCTGCTAAGTATTACTACTATTAATGATTTATGTGGTGCCACTGAGCTGTGTGACACTTCACAAACATGTAAGGAGACTGGTTCAACCGTAAAGGCAGAATAACTTCCTCGGTTTCACAAACTGGGGTAATGGGCCTCCAGGGGAGGTCAGTCCACCTGGAGGGTAGGTGCAGATCTACTTGCGGACAAGACCCCCACTAGTTAAGCATTAATTTCACCTGGAACCAGACAAAAGGTGTTACAAGAATTTTCCTAGGGAAAAAAAAAGACTTTTCCATATGTCTTTCTGAACTGGGCACTGAGAAATGCAGCTTTCAAGTCTTTCACTTGGAGAAGCAAGTCCAGTTGTTAAAAAAAGAAAACCAGTGCTGCGGTGCTCTTTCCCATTACATCCGTGGATGTGCAAAATTTTAGATTAATAACATGAAGAGGAAGTTGAGCTCGATAAGACTAATGACAGGAATTTGGGACAGGATGGGCCTTGATTGGAGCTGCTAGAAAGAGAACGATTTGTAGAAAAACAGAACCAGTCTTTTGCTCTTCGAAACAAATAGCAAATCTCCCAGCAAAAAAATAAATAACCTATTGTAAGGACTTACTAACATGACTATAAAATCTACTCAATATGTACTAACAAAAACTCCCACAGCATGTGTGCACGCACGTGCACACACGCACGCTGCATTTAAGAGCACCGTTATGCCTTTGTTACAACCACAGAAGTAGTCAGACTACAGCTTTTCCACCTAGAAAATGTTTGAGATCCGTTCAGCTGCAAATGAAAAGATAGGAATTAAAATGTCAAGGAGAAACTTGGTAAAATATTAAACGAGTCAATTTGTTTTCAGCTGACCTCTTAATAAAGTATATTTCAAAATGGAAACATGCTTCAAATAACAAAAATAATCACTTTGTTCTAAGAATGCCTGTCTTCTTCATTCTGACATTGTTTTCATTCCCCTTGGAAGGCATGAAATTTAGTGCAAATCAATGCAAAAACAACCATTAGGTTGGAATTCTGGGTTCTTTTAACGGAAAGCTATTTTTCCGAACACTTCTCAGGTAATGCCGTACGACTGTTGCGGCAAGACAAGTGTTAATTTAGAGGGCAAGAGGGAGCTGCCCTGGGAGAACAATGCTGTGAGGTGAAGAGGATGCCAAAGGCTCCGAGCTCCCCTGCCCCTCTGGACGTTCCCCCCCTGGGACCCCCTCCAGCCCCCGGCTCCCGAGGCTGCTCGTCGGCCGGGCTCGCCCGGGCCTTCCCTGCGCCCCCCTTGGCTCCTAGCACAGCTACTCCCCCGCTTCCCAACCAGGGTGGTCTCTCCTCCCTCTCCCACCTCTTTCTGTGAGTATTTACAGGAAACAGGTTTGCTTGGAGGGGAGGGTTAATCCGCAGAGCTCCCTTCCCTTTTCGTGGAAGCTTGTTCCGGAAATAATATTTTATTGCAGATAAACAAAACACTGTCAAAATTAGGCTCAGAGAGTGAAGTAGTCAGGTTTCTTGGCTGTACTCTTTCCCCTGTGTGGTTGTTATCTGCTCCAGAGGGCTGCTGTGGTCGTTAAGATCCCTTGCTAAACCTGTGGTTCTCAGAGGCAGCCCATGTCCCTGTCACCGTGACGAGGTGTCTGCTTTGCAGTGATTTCACCTTGCTTCTGTTATTTCTGCCATCCCAACATCTGCTAAGGCTTTTTCAAACATAGCGAATTCTGGTTTCAAGGTACGCTAACCATTGCCTCTAGCTGCCTCTAGGTAAGAATCAGGCAACAATATTTGCCAATAATAAGAAGTTATTCTGGATAGTTAAAAACAAACCTCTGCTTTAAAGAACTGCAGATATACTTTCTTAAACTGCCTGATCAGAAAGCAAAATGGCAGGTTAAATTCAGTGTAGAGGAAGTGGTGTTCGAAGTGAAATGAAATCCTGCCTTCGTATATACACAAACAGACTCTGAGCTGACTGAGATTACCCCTCAGGACTGAAATTTTTTTATTATAATATACAGCTTGCTAAAATATCAACTCGGTGCTTTGCGGATGATCAAAGAGCAGTTAAAATTCTAGAAATTGTTAGAAGGAAAGAGAAAACAAAGTCATGTGAGTATGCTGTTGTAGCAAACTGCGATTCAGCTGTACCTTCAGTACACTGCAAATCTGGTATACCCCCCCATTTCCCCTCATTTAAAAAATTATACCTAAATCTTAGAGAATGGTTCAGGTGGCAACATGGATTAAAAAAAAAAAGTATACAAAGGTATAGATCAGGCAAGGAATGATTAAATATATTAGGGGCTCCTCAGCCTGGAAAAAAGGGGGCTATGATGAAGGCGTACAAGATCATGAACTGATAGAGACACCAGGTGGGGTTACACTGTTTTATCTCCTCCACTTCCAGAACCTGGGGGTGGTGTCAGGTTTGAATGAAGGTTAAGCACACTTGCTATACAATGTTTTGGATGTTAAAAAGTCTGCGTAGGTTAAAACTGAAACCAGACAAATTTACAGAAGAAATACCTCAAGAAGTGTCAGATGCAGATTCGTGGGGTAATCGTGTTCCTGAGCTTGCTTCCCCTGTGCTCCTCCTCAGCTATCTGCTGTAACCAAGAGGTGACCAGACCAACTCAACCTTCAGCCTGATTTACTCTTGCTGGTTCTACTTCCTTTTTCTTTTATGCCTTTATATCATACTGCTGCATAATAACAAAGCAAAGCCTCCTCCAGACCAAGGCAAGCGTTTTAGTTAGTGGCATGTTCTCCTCTGCAGCAGCAGCTCGGTGCTGAGCGTGGCATGTCTGGTGTGAGCCCAATGGCCACCTGCACCAATGCTGTCTGCTCTGGCACCCCCGTGCCATCTACTCAGCCCAAAGAGCTGCAAGGACCCTTTGGAAGGTTTAAATGACTCTCAAAGTTCATTGAAAGTAATTCAAGTTCTCACAGAGTTTTGACAAGCCACTGCGTTCCCACCGTGCATGGTTCCTGCAGCCCCGGGTACGGCACGGAGCGATACGGGCTGCATCACGCCTTGCTGCCCGAAGCAGGCAGTACGAAAAGCAGGCTGGCCCAGCTGGAGTCAACGTTTGCCTGAGCCTGGGGTGAGGCTCTGGCTTTGTGGTTAACCTCCATGACCATGAAAACGCCCAGGGAGAATCAGTGCAGTTTAAATTACAGCATTCGAAATCTGATCAGGATGAATTCATATTGCTGATGCACCCAGTGAGGCCAGACAGCTACCGGCTCATGCAAAAGGCAGGTGATTTTGACTCTAAAATCCCAGATAAGTGGTTGTGGCAGAGAAGATGATAGCGACCAGCAGCTCCCTGGCTGGCTGCACATCTGGGTGTCGCCTACCATGTGATGACAACAAACTACCGCACTGCCTACATCACCTCAGAGAGCTTCACTTACATGGCTATAAGCAAGCAACAAAGCTTCAACTTCATTAATTCTGAGTGCCAGTTCATCTCGTCTAGATTTAGACAAGACAAACCTTAGCTAGGAGCCTGGTCGAGCTCCCTCAGGGCATGAATGAAACCTATGGACACTGGGAGCAAGCATTTTCATGGGCGTCTCAATCCCTTCCAGATATTTTTCTTCACTATGCAAGTCTTTTCCATCGTTTTTCCACTTCATGCCGTCTGCTTAGTTTCTGTTGGTTTCAGGGTGGGTTTTTTTTTCTGGGCTACAAAGCTGGCACTACCTGTTATGGAGCAGGGAGTCCAAAGCCTGGTTCCTGGCAAATGGTACTCTGGTAGCTGGAGCTTCAGTGAAAACCACTTGTTATGCGTGCACTGGCTAATTTGTTCAAAGTAATTCAAAAAGATTAATTGATTAGCTTGAAAAATTAACATGATTATAGCTGAATTTTCTTCCCTAAGAGAACAAGCCATATTGTATTGCCAATAATAAGGCAGGATAAAAAGCTGTACACAGGCCTGGGTGGTTTTCTCACATTTTATTCACACTTTGAATCTGTTGCCTCACTGAAAAGCCTCACTGAAAAAAATGATGACTTTTAAGCCATTGCTAGTTACAATGCATGGGTGGACAAATACAAACTGTTTTTATAGAAGCAAAGATAGATCTTTGTTGTTTTGATGTTGATTTCTGGGGTGGGTTCCCACTGTGGTCTCCACTTGGCCTTTGTACTGTGCAGTGAGCCTGTGCTCTTGTTTCCTCTAAGGAGAGCTGCTTCTATGCCTCACTGCATCACCACCACCACCACCACCAACAGAAAGTGAAAGCTCTGTGAGCTTCTCTAAGCTGTGGGAGCTTCAGGGCACTTGCCTTTCTTTTCTCCTTTTCTGACTGAGATTTCACTCTCCTCAAAGCAAGGGGAGGCAGAAAATGGAAAAGTTACGTGGGATGATGGATTTCTGCATCCGCCACCAGACCGTTCTGGGTTACAGCATCGTGTCCCTGCTGACGGCTGCCAGCGAGCAGATCTTCTCGTCTGTGGTGTTCAAGTGTCCCTGCAATTCTGGGAACATGCTGTATGGCTCCGTCTTCCTCATAGTGCCTGCCTTCGTCCTCTTTCTGCTTGGCTACCTGGCGAACGCCAAGGTGTGGCGCCTGCTGACAGGCAGCTGCTATGCGGAGAAGTGCTGCAGCTGCTATGCGGAGAAGTGCTGCAGCTGCAGCCCCTGGGGAACCTGCACCCGCTACTGCCAGGTGCTGGTGCCGGTGACAGCCAGAGTCTCGGTGGCCCCCCTCACCTGGATCGCGGTGGCCCTGCTCAGAGCCAGCTTCTACGAGTGCGCGGCCAGCGGGAGCAGCCTGATAAAGAACCTCATGTGTAAAGAAAAAGGAGAAGAGTGCCACAAGGTGCTGGTCAGAATACCCTGCGATGAGAAGTTATTAGAGAAAGAGAAGGAGAAGTTATCGATTGAATTCCTTGGCCTCCAGGCACAGTCCCAGGTAAAGCCTCCCTGCTCTTCTCTCCACCCTATGGTCTTCAACCCTGGCTGCTCAATGTGTGGTGGTGCCTGCTGGGCACCTTTCTGAGTCCTCCTTTCTCACGCTATCTAATTACCAAAAGTACACGATTAGCAAAAAAACCCCACCACTAACAGAAAGGTAATAAATCTATATTTGTGCTATTTTCTGGGTTTGCATGTTTGCATGGCAATTACTTGGCACTGCCGTTTACAAAACCTCTTTCAAAGCTGGGCGGGGAACCAGCTTAGAGACCAGGACTTTCCACGGCAAGTTTTCTTCTCTTTTTACTTAGTCATGGTGTGAGTGCTTCTCTTTTTCCACTTTTACCCCTCTAAATACTCCAGACTTTTGTAGTTACGCATTAGCTGAGGGGAAGCTAAGTCACAAATAGAGAGGAAGCCGATGTCTCCTTGCAATAGAGAACTGGCAAGTGAAACAAATAAGGACAGCTTGTTTGACTACGGATCTCAACACTTGAACCGACTAATAATTTCACATTTGTGTTCTAGAAGAATAGTTCAAATACGTATCCGTCTTGTTAAAGCGTGCTTGTGCTGAAGGGAAACTGCACGATCAAAAAAATAGCACCTGAGGCTGGATTTTTTTGTTTGGAGTGAAACGAACACCCAAATTTTGGCAGCACTCCAGTTTTGTTTCTGGGTTTGTTTGGTCATCATCTTAACTGCAGTAGAAAAATCAGGTTTTACCACTTTTTCTCAGGAAAACATTAAGGCTGGTTAATGGAGTTAAGTTTAAAAAAGATTATAATTACTTGGATTTTTATAAGTTCCTTTTTAGTACCAATGCTTATTAAAGCAAAAAAAAAAGTTTTCATTTATTAAATATTTAGCATGCTGCTCCTCCAAGAAAAAGGCTGAAAAGAGGCAAACTCTATACTATTTAACTCAGATAGGGTAAGAAAGGAGGAAAATCAAGGAAGGCTGACTCTTACTGATCACAGAATCACATAATCACAGAATGGTAGGAGTTGGAAGGGACCTCTGGAGATCATCTAGGCCAACCCCCTGCCAGAGCAGGGTCACCCTAGAGCAGGTTGCACAGGAACGCGTCCAGGCGGGTTTTGAATGTCTCCAGAGACGGAGACTCCACCACCTCTCTGGGCAGCCTGTTCCAGTGCTCTGCCACCCTCAGAGTGAAGAAGTTCCTCCTCATGTTTAGATGGAAATTCCTATGTTCAAGTTTGTGTCTGTTACCTCTTGTCCTGTCACTGGGCACCACTGAAAAGAGCCTGGCCCCATCCTCCTGACACCCACCCTTTAAGTATTTGTATGCATTAATAAGGTCACCCCTCAGCCGTCTCTTTTCCAGACTAAACAGACCCAATTCCCTCAGCCTTTCCTCATAAGAGAGGTGTTCCAGTTCCCTAATCATCTTGGTAGCCCTATGCTGCACCCTCTCCAGCAGTTCCCTGTCCTTCTTGAGCT
>VYZM01023214.1:176731-194867 GCA_013398915.1 Dromas ardeola
TTCAACCAGTTTTCTATCCACCTTACTGTCCATTCATCTAACCCACACTTCCTAAGCTTCCCTATGAGGATGCTGTGGGAGACAGTGTCGAAAGCCTTGCTGAAGTCGAGGTAGACAACATCCACTGCCCTCCCCTTGTCTATCCATCCATTCATGCCACCATAGAAGGCTATCAGATCAGTCAGACATGATTTCCCCTTGGTGAATCCATGATGACTACTTCTGATAGCCTTCTTTTCCTCCACATGCTTTGAGATGACGCCCAGAATGAGCTGTTCCATAATCTTTCCAGGGATGGAGGTGAGGCTGACCGGCCTGTAGTTCCCCGGGTCCTCCTTCTTGCCCTTTTTGAAGACTGGAGTGACATTGGCTTTCCTCCAGTC
Organism: Dromas ardeola; assembly: GCA_013398915.1. Classification (NCBI taxonomy): domain Eukaryota; kingdom Metazoa; phylum Chordata; class Aves; order Charadriiformes; family Dromadidae; genus Dromas; species Dromas ardeola. Next base: position 177,115 of record VYZM01023214.1, read on the forward strand.
CTCAGGCACCTCGCCTCTTCTCCAGGACCTTACTGATATTGCTATGACATCTAAAAGAAATAAACCAGTCAAACAAAAAGAGAAAAACCGTGACATCATTTTTATTACTGACCATTATTTTTAATATCTGATCTGACAAAATTAAGAACCAAAAAGAACACAAGCTCATTTTTCTTTAGCACTCAATGTTTTTCACGTGAAAAAAATCAGCCTGAGGTGAAAGGGGACTCTGCAAGATCTCTGCCTGGAGCTTCCAGCTAAGTACCAATGGGTACTGGAGGGACCAGCATCTACTAGGACACTCACTTTAGGTGGGGCCTCTGAGACTTATCTAGGGATCCTAAAATCATGTTCAAAACAAGAATGAATTCCCATATTCAAATCTGTGTCCTGCATACAAAACATACAGGGGACAACTTTTCCTGTGTGCTGTGGCAACTGGCTATTTTTTTCATGCTCAGACATCAGGGAGAAGGAGGTACTTTCAAAGAGCAGAGAAAACAGTCAGCAAGAGGTCTAACTCACAGTACCAGAGGTGGACAGGGTGATTCTGCACCCTCGGTACCATAAATCTGACCACAACTGCAGAAACTGCTGGTCCGTATCTTGCTTTTAAAGTTAAGGAAGCTGGATATAACTGAGGGAAGAACTTCACTCCACCTTCTCTTTTTTTGGTATTCATCCTCAATCCAACAAGATGATCTCAGGGGTGCAGAAGCTTAGAGTGGTGTAACAGTGGAACAGGTTGCCCAGAGGGGTGGTAGTTACCCCATCCCTGGAAACATTCAAGGTCAGGTTGGACGAGGCTCTGAGCAACCTGGTCTAGTTAAAGTTGTCTCTGCTCATTGCAGGGGGATTGGACTAGATGACTTTTAAAGGTCCCTTCCAACCCAAACCATTCTATGATTCTAAGCTCTGTGAGGTTGGCTGAATTGTGTGCATGGGATCCTCTCTTTCCACAGCGAGCAGACTGTTACAGGCACTCCAGGGTGTCTTTGTTTACAGTTTTCATGTCTGCTTGAATGTTGAATCCTAGACTCCTACATATGACCATGCAAAACCACTGTTAACCCATCTATCTCTTTTCCAAGCTGATAGGATGGTTCCTGATAGCCATCATCATGATTGTGGCACTGACTGCAACATGCGTCAGCCGCTGTCGCTCCCCGGTTAGCCATCTTCAGCTCAAGTTCTGGAAAATTTACTCAAAAAAGGAAGAGGAGCTCTTCAAGACCAAGGCTAAAGAGCATGCAACCAGGCTGGCAGAAATAAATACTACATGCTTTTTTGAAGCCACCGACCCAGCACCTTTTCAGACTCCCAGCAATGAAGACTGGCGGAAGATTTCATTCTTGTATACCTTCAATTCGCAGGAGCAGTATTACAGCATGATACACAAATACGTTAACACAAACAGAGGCAACAGCGTCAGATTCGGGAAAGGAGATCAGGATCTCCCTGTTTTAGGATTTGTGGATGAAGCAAATGTAAGTGAAGCAGGGTTTTAATGAAGCAAACCCTCTGCAACGCTGGCTGTCTTTTAACCCTACTAATATAAGAAGAATCTTATTCTGTACTCTCATTGAAATCTACGCGCATTGTATATAAAAGCTGATAGTTGTAACCCTCATCAGATTTGTTTTTAAATACACTTTATTACTTTTGCTGAAGTACATTTAAATAAATACATCGGTCACTATAGGAGTTTTCATACGTTGTTCATTAAGAAGAGTCGCATGTGTAAAATAACAAGCATCCACAAAGATGTCCGCGTGTACTATATCAAATTGCTGATGATCCGAGGGCTGGAGCACCTGCACTATGACAGGTTGAGAGAGTTGGGGTTGTTCAGCCTGGAGAAGAGAAGGCTCCGGGGAGACCTTACAGTGGCCTTCCAGTACCTAAAGGGGGCCTATAGGAGAGGTGGGGAGGGACTCTTTATCAGGGAGTGTAATGACAGGATGAGGGGTAATGGTTTCAAATTGAAGGAGGGGAGATTTAAATTGGATATTAGGAAGAAATTCTTTACTGTGAGGGTGGCGAGACACTGGAACAGGTTGCCCAGGGAGGCTGTGGCTGCCCCATCCCTGGAAGTGTTCCAGGCCAGGCTGGATGGGGCTTTGAGCAGCCTGGTCTAGTGGGAGGTGTCCCTGCCCATGGCAGGGGGGGTGAAACTGGATGATCTTTAAGGTCCCTTCCAACCCAAACCATTCTATGGTTCTATGATTCTATGAAATTATTACCCAACACCTTAAGAGTATTTGGCAGCTGGAGGGCCAATGCCGAACCTTCACACTAGGCAGTATCAAAGAGACAAAAAGGAATGGAAGTTCTGGTCAGAAATTCAGCTTAGTTTATTAGCTCTCACTTGAAAATATATCTTTCAGTGGAGCTTAGAGCAAGCTCTAGACTGAAATATTTACTTTCAGTCATTTAGTTTCTCAAGGAAAGGACTGTATCTTTTAAAATCTGGGAAGCGAATAGCATTTTGGAGCTACCTGTGCATAACAAAGGAGTCCACCAGAATCACTTCAGCTGCATATCTGTTTGAGTAGATGAGAAAAAAGATGCCAGCCATTTTACCCCTACCTGCTCAGCAGCTCTGGGTAATAACAGTGAAACTAAAAACATCCATGGTGGTGTATTTTTTTTACCACTGCCTGATCTTGATCACCTTTTGCAGCAGGCCGCCTTAATTAACCCTACTGCTCATTTCCTGTAACTCCAGAGATCTTTAATGGAAAAAAGTAGGCATTTGAATGCTGCAGGGAAAACACACCAACATTAAACAACCTGTTTATATTCAATTTATATTTTTTCTACTTTTTTTTCCCTGAAAAATACATAATTATTATGGGTTTTTAAAAATATTATATATATTTATATATATTTATATTATTAATATCAATATGTAATATTAATAATATTGCATATGGGGTTTTGGCCTTGGCATCAGTACCTAAGCTACACCTGGATATCACTGCCAAATATACTGTTTAACTTGATCCAGAATGGAGTCTAAGTGCAAATTAGCATGTCTTGAGGGGTTAGCCTTATGCATAACATGGCAGTGTAGGTGAAGCTTATATTAACAAATATTTATACCACAGCTACATCCTTAAAGACATTATAAATCTGCAATCCCTATTAGCAAATAATAACATTCTTATCAAAGAACATCTAATTATAAAAAACAAAGACACCAGTTTTGAGTAAAGAAAGGTAAAGTTCAGTTTTTCTTTGAAAAGCTTTCATTACAGAGCATTTTAGAGATGAGTCAGATTGTTTGGTCTGGGCTGTCCTTTCACTCTTCCCAGAAATCTTCTCTTTCTAGGCAGTAAACTCTAACTTGGAAACGATCCAGACAGATCCAAACAACAGAGTGTTGTTTGTTACAGTCGTTCTCCAAGGAAGAAGGAAAGCAAAAGCCTATTTTAACAAGCTGAATATAATGAGCATGGAAGCTTCATTCTTATTAGATACTGAAACTGTAACACAGAAAGGGAAAATAAGATTTAATTCTGTATGTAGAAAAGAAATTTTAAAAGCATTTATTTTGTCACAGAGTCACTGACTTGCTCAGTGCTCTTTTCCTTCTGAGAAACTTGACGATAATAGAGTAACAAGTATCCAGTTTGTTACTTGTGCCTCCAGGAAGCACAGTTCAGTTACAAATATTCCATTTTACCTCTCATATTGAAGAGTTCATTTGTTCATTGACATCTAGAGATTTATCTAGAGATAAATCTACTCTGGAATGTTGCAAATGGGAAGGAAACAATGTCCTGGCACCCCTGCGATCAGTGTCAAAACGTTCCTTGACACAGTGGGGCCAGGCTTTACCTTAGAGATAAAATAAAATACTTCAGGACAGACTGAAAGCCTCCAGGACCAAGCCATGCCTTATTTCATTTCCTGACAAGAAGCGGCAGTGAAAACACCCTCAGGATTCCTGTTAATCCCCTCAGCTGCATCTGGGTGGGCACATACTTATATATTGGGTTTGTATGCAGTCATGTTTGAATTTTGATTTTTTCCTCACCTTTATGTAACACACTCATATCTTGTGTACATAATTACATTTATAACGAAAGAAATTTCAAAGAGAAGCTTCAGCAAACTTGCGAGTTCCCCATTAGATACGTTCAAAAGAAGGGCCTAAGCTAAAATGAAACACTGAGGAACACTTGTATGAATACGTTACCAAGCGAGACAAGCAAAAAACTGTACGTGCATAGGGTAGCTATTGTCAGCAACTAATGGTAACGTAGTGTGGGTCACTGTTTTTTCCACTGTTTATTATCATTTTTCTACCTAACATTTACTTACTCCACCTTTAGAATACAATGGATGAGGTGATCCTTCTTCTGTAGGAAGGTGATTTTCTTACGTAGGAAGAAAATACGAAAAACACTAACAGCAAAACAACTGTGCGTTGAGCTTGTTTGCCCGGCACAGAGCTGAGCCACCAGGAGTGGTCGCTGCATGACCAGATGCACAAGTGGGATGTGACATGAGGACGGACGAGCACCCAGTCCAGTCTGGCAGCCTCATGTCGCCTCTTGGCTTCATCTGAAATCTGTGCTGCCTTGACTGGCTCAGGCATTTCTGCTATGCGTTCATTTGCACGGTGGAAACTCATCCTTCAAAACTTACCGTGTCCGAGTAGAAATAAAGATTTCCTCGGACTGTTTATTCTGAAATAGTGAAACCTAAAGAAACAGCTTTGATGTCCTACATGGAGAATCACTGCAAATGTTTGGCACTGCAGGAAGAGGAGGAAGCCTTGTTCACACCAAAGCCGGTGTGGTAAGACTGCAAAGGCCCCAGGATGACACTCATGGTCCTTGCTTTAAAAATATTGTAATACCCAGCCCTGACACCTTTGTGATGTTGTGACTGATGCTTTTTAGCTGGTGCAGACCTTGACAGAAAATGTTATCACAGGTGTGTGCATGCACACGCACCTGTGCACAAGTCCAATGCAACAAAGGTTTAAGTAAGAGAATTGTATCTCACAAAAGGACAGTATAGGTTATTCACTTTCAAGATAATAATAAAAAGAGAATATTCGGTTGATAGGATGTTGCTGGAAAAAGGATAAATGGCCATCGCCTTGTAAAGAACCCTTTTGTTGTCAGCCAGTCACCATATGTACATCTCAGCTGGGCATAACCAGCAAAAAACCCACCGAGGGTTCCTGCACAGGCAGTGCAATCAGGCAAATTCCACAAGACCTTTCAGCCCTGATTAAAAAAAAACCAACAAAACAACAAAAAAAAAAAACCAAAAAACTTATTGTAACACATTGTTATATGTTGTAACTCATTACCCAAAGCAGGTAACAGCATGCTGGGCTGAGACCAAAGCTGGGTAATGAATAGCTTAGTTTTTGTTCTGTACAAAACTGTTCTCTTAAAGTTCCATTACACTATGCCACCACCGTACGACATTGTTAAGACAAATGAAGGGAGGAAGATTATTGTGTGGATTGTACAGATCTGGTGGGAATGAACCCTGCTGTCCCCAAAGCAGGAGGTGGCCTCACTTAGCAGGATTAAGAGGTAAAGAGACTGAGGGAAAAATAAGAGATGAGGGTACAAATCACAGCAATAAAATCAGAGTTAACTCTGGGCTTCACTGAACTGAACTGAGGGTTTGTATTTCAGTTTAAAACAAGTGCTTTGGTGAGAAGAAGGTGAGCTGGCTTTGTGGGTAGGGTACCACGCTAGGAGTTGGGTTTTGGTCCAGCCCTTACCCAGATATTTTGCACTACACCAGACAACATTAAACTTTTCCTACAACTCAGGTTTCTGTAAGGCTGCTATTTCTCTATTTTCCAGTCATGTTCTGATAACAAGTCCACTGCCAAGGGGAAGATGTTCAACAGGTGGTGATGAAGGTCAGATAAGAACAGACACAACGACCAGCAAACCAGTTGCATGGCGATCTCTGAATTTTTATTCAAGTTTCCTTAGGTGAGTACAGATCCACAGTGACTACACATTAAATATGCCATGCTTTGTTCAGTTTGGTCGTAAGATCAGTGATCTTGAAGAGAAGACTGACATGAAAAGGCCCATAGCTTGAAGCAACACAAGCATTGCTGCAGTCATCAGGGTGTTGCAGTCTGACATACGCACAGGGCTGAACGGGCATGCCAGCAAAAATGCATTTGGAGCCTGAAAGAGCCGTAACAAACCAAACCATCTCCTGCCATCAATGAAGCCTCATCCCTCTCTGGTTTCAAAGGGCGCAGGATGTCTGGTGTGGAGGACAATGAATGGCAAACCATTACGCATCAAAACAGGCACCTACCTGACAGCAAGACACTGCATACAGCAGCCACAGCGGATGAATTCATTACTCCTAACCACAAACAGCCAGGAAAATAAAGCACCTCTTAGCAACCATGCTTTGAAGCATTGTCAACAAGCAAAGCGGGAAAAGGTGGTCGGTCATGTTTAACTGAAAACACTTGATGTCCAAATGAATATTTTGCATCCAGCGTGCACTAAATACTGAGACGAAACTTTCACTGAGCTCAAGAGCGTGGTTATGTCAGAAGGAAGGGCAGGCCATTTGATCTTTTATACTGATGCTAGAACAGGTTGCCCAGAGAGGTGGTGGATGCGCCATGGCAGGAAACATTCAAGGTCAGGTTGGACGGGGCTCTGAGCAACATGAGCTTGCTGAAGATGTCCCTGCCCATTGCAGGAGGGGTTGGACTAGACGACCTTTAAAGGTCCCTTCCAACCCAAACCATTCACGGCAATTAGCATTGCTCTCCCCCTTCTCTGCCCCTCCTGTTTGCTGCCCGGCTCTCTTCACCTTTCAAATGTATGACTGGTGCAGCTGGCTCAGCAAAGCCATTTTTACCCTGCGTGTCTTCTTCAGAAACAAAAGGCACAAAATAACCCTCAGCAAGGGTTTCTCCCAGTATTTCTTTCATTTATTTCTTTTGTGTTTTCTGTCTTCAGCCTTCCTTAAAAACGTAATTCCTATTTCTGTCACAGCATCGCCCTTCAGCCTGTCCTGGAGGAAGGTAACTTCTGCTGCTAAGTGAACCTAGAAAGAATCAAGTCTGATCAGTTAGGCAAAGAAGTGCCCAGTTTTTCCCCCCTCCTCCAGTATAACGAGGTTTTTCTCTCTCTCTTACCACAAGGGGACCCCCTTTCTCAGGTTTCATAAGAAACAGATTTCTAGATTGTTTTAAAATATCCTTCCCAACTAAATTAATTAAAAAGGAGTTTATATACACTGGAGCTTTTATAATACATTACCCTTCATTCCAGTGCTTTGCTTGCTGCTGAGAATCTAAATTGTGTACTTAATGATTCTGTGACCACAACATTTCCTGTTCATGTACTAATACTTATGATATAATACTTTTGTTGATTAGTCTTATATCAGATACTATAATCCTGAGACTGGTGTACATACGTAATACTTGTATAGCTTTTGTTTTCTTGAAACATAAGATATATGACAAATTAGATACTGACAGAAACATAAAGCAGGCCAAAAGTTATCTTCCAGAAAACGCCACTGAAGCTGTACAACTCAGTGACTTTCAAATGATGCCCTTTGTTTATTCTTTTGTAAAATTCTAAAATTTAAGAACAAAATTAGGAATGCCATCTGATACACTTCTGATGCTTTGGTTTTAACATTATACTCATCTGCACTTTGTTCTCCCTTTCAGCAGGTGTTGCGGTAACCTGAGAATATTATCTCCATGTATTTGGAAAGAATGAGGGATGGCTACTACTGGTTACACCTATGCAGGAAAACGCAGGGGGCAGCATGCCCCCCTGGCTCTCCACGTTACCTGTTAGCTGGCTCCCTGCTCCCACCTGGCTTTTGCACCTGAGCCAGCCACTGAAGACCCAAGCGGGGACAGCATGGAGGTGAGGCAACCCTGTGTGCTTCTCTGCCTCAGGAATCAGCCTGGCCGTCTTTTATTTAGATATAGACATTTAACTGGGAGAGAGATTAAACACTACTAAATTTCCTTCATTTATCTGAGCAAGTGGTTTTGCTTTCCTGTGCCTCTGCATATTAACAAAGAATGGAAAAAACAGATGTGCACTTCCTTACCATTTCCAAGGCACCTCGAATCACCCCGCAGAGGAGGTTACAGTAGCAAAGTGATGCTCGTTCTGCTGGCAGCTCCTCCACAAAGTCCACTAGTGGGTTTTTGTCCAGGATTAAGGAGAATTCATTTCCTGCGGCACTACTGCAGCTCACGCTAGCGGTGACCCCAAGGTACATCTTGAAAGCAACCTGCAAAAGGATGAAACTCGTCTGCTTCGATCTGTTGTGTGCAAACCAAAGGGCAAACTTTAGGATGTAGCATCCTGTAGACCAGCTTTACCCCAGGAAAATAGGGGGAAGGGAGAGACAGGCTGGAAATCAAACTATATTTGTCTCTTCTGTGATCAGCTTGAGCCAGAGACGCAAACCTGGAGCTACGTGATACTCCAGGGACGTACAGCAGAAGGCTGCTTATTCTGTCTTTGATGTTCCTACATTTACAACCCCATACAAAGTGGTTTTACTGGTACCACTCGTCTGCTTTCAGTTGTGTCACGCTCTCCTGAGTCCATTAGCATCTATATTAGGTCCTTCACTACATTGCCAGCAACTCTGATAATCACAGCTCAAGAACTCCTGCAACTGGCGAGTGTGTGTTTTCACTCTGATCTCTATCTGCAGTCACAAAAAAACACCACCACACCACGAATAATACTGCCGAGACAGCAAACCTATTTGATGACATAGAGCATTGCTTGCTTCCCGTCCTCTACCGATGACGGTTACTGCAAATGTGCAACATCTGCTCTGCTGGCGGAGGGGTCCCCTGTGAGCGCGTTTCTCCAGACAGTGACATCACGGCGTTATCTAGCCAGCGCACAGGCAGGCAGGCTCACTCCAGCCTCTTCCTCCTCCGGAGAGCTCTCTCCTGCCACACCGCTACGGACTGCTACGACCGAAGATAAAAGCGTCTTGCTTTTTACCTCTGTAGTGAGTATCAAACATGGATGGTTTCCAAACAATCCTGAAATTCTTTATGAACCAGAAAACGGCTATAGGTTACAGTTTTATGGCGCTGCTGACAATGGGAGGTGAACGTGTGTTTTCTCTTGTTGCTTTCAGATGCCCCTGCAGCAATGAAAACTTCAGGTACGGTTTGGTATTTCTCTTCTCCCCAGCTTTTGTTTTGCTAGTTATTGGATATTTCTTGAACAGGAAGACCTGGAAACTCTTTACAGGCTGCTGGGTGAATCCCAGAAAAATATTCCCCAGAGGGAATACCTGCCATTTCTTTTACGTCTTTGGACAAATCACTTTAAACGCTCTGGTGGCCCCAGTGATGTGGCTTTCTGTGGCTTTGCTCAACGGGACTTTTTACGAATGTGCCATGAGTGGCTTGAAAAATCCTTCCTACCTACAGGCAGTTTGCCACAGCAAATCTGCGAAGTGCTTTGAAGAACTACACAAGGTGGCCTGTGACAAGAGCTCCATGCCCTTCGCAGAGAGTGACGAACTGAAACGAACTCTTCAAGCACAGTCCCAGGTAAGAAAAATAAATAAAGAGCACTATACAGTTGGTACTGCCGCTGTGATTTATCTGTGGAAGATCTTGCTGACAGATGCTGTCAGATAAAACCGTTGGTTTCACATAAAGTTTTGGCATGATGCAGCCTTACAAAATACAATCAATCCATCTTTTAGTTCAGTTTGAGCTGTGCCATACTCCCTGGGGGGTCCCACTGATGGCAGGATCAGTAAGACCGGATAACTTATAGCTTTCTTCCTGAATGAACATTGCTCTAAAGAGAAAAAACGACTGGATTGTTTAGAAGGCTGAAGTAACAGATGTCACCCCATTAAAGAGGTCTGCCCTATTTAAAAATCCATATCACACTCTCCTATTTTATACCATCATGATACTGTAATGAAATCTTACATCACTACTACATCAGTAGAAAAATAATGGAAAATAAGATTTGTGACTGCTTATGTAATATGTTCCTGTTTGCGTTCTCCATGTTCATGATGCCAGATGAAAGCATGTTTTTGTTCTGCTTGAAGGAAGGAAGGAACACTAAAACAAACCAAGCAGAACATGCAAAGCTGAGATTGTATTGCATTTTACTATATTCACGTGATACAGTTCTGCTTACTGCATTGTAAATAAATTCATAGACAAAAATCAAAACAAAGGAAAAAGTAAGTAAAAAAAGGCTACAGAAAGTGATGGGAAGATGATTGTCAGCAGGAAGGAAAAACATTCTGTGGAGCCAGTAAGTTTTTGTCAGACAATTGTATCCATATGGAACCATTTCCTCCCCAAGAGCCAGTTTTATTTTCAAGTCCCCAAGCAAATAAGAGTGGAATGCAGACAAATCCTGCACTGCAGACAAAACAATGTATTTGAGAGATTTAGAAGGAAACAACAAATAGTGCTTAAGACTTTAAGTTGTATGTACAGGAAATAGTGAAAGACTGGTGACTCAGCTTATAGCATTAGAATACATGGGTTGATTCTCCAAGCTGCAAGAAAGTGAAAAGCTGCTAAAAAAAGCAGTTTCTCAAATCCCCTGATAGAAATCATCAGTCAGTACAAAGTGACTGGAAAAATAAAAGAAAGCAAAGCTATTCTTCCATGCCAGTCCCTAAGAATAATTGTTTGTCAAGCTTCTCTGTTTCACATATTTCCCTGAGGAAACTTTCTGTATTCCCTCAGCTAAATATAGCTTTATATTGGCAGTTATTTCTTTAACATCAGTGCAAGGGTTCACACGAGAAACGTTGCAGTTCTCCATATCATCACCATTAAAGCATGGAAAATCAGTTCCAGTTCATATGGGTCTCTGAAGCCTAGAAGATTTGTTCCACACTGGAATTTGTTCCACTGTTTGAAAACAAGTAATTTCTTTTGCAAATGCTACACATTGCAATAGAGTAGGTGGGTAAAACTATTGGCTAGGCCAGTGGCATTAGGCATGAAAAAATTGTGTTCACACCCCTGCTCTCCTTAAAGAAGAACATCCCACAATAGCAATTTCAAGCACATTTTTCCACCTTCTGCCCTTGCTCTAATCCTGGAAGTAGCTCTTTCCTTTAATATGCTCCTAACAAAATTTTGTCAAGCTCTCCAGGTCCAACAAAAAAAGCTGAATGATGCCAGAAAAGCGTATTTCAGCAAAAACAAAGTTGTCTGAAAATACAGCAACTACTTCTAATCATTGTGTAGATGAATTGGACTCTATTCCAGTGCCAACACACACCTGCCAATGCACATGCTACTTCTCTCTCATGCCTTCTCCTCCCAGCATTCTTACAGGATTGGGCAAGAAGATAATTTTAAACCAGTTTTGGCAAAAAAATGATTTTCCACTATAAAGGGCTGATTAATCAAAGTCAAAAAATGTTCACAAGAATAGCTTAGATTTCAGTGAACCTCCTGATAAAAGAATGGGGAAACTTTTTAAATTTAAGACTATCTTTTATATTCTTGTTAGCTAATTAATGCTAAAACAGTTCTAGTTGTTGTCTGTTTGGGTTTTTTTTTTAAATTAAAAAGAAGTCTGAAAACAGCACATCTAAAAATGGTCACAGTTTAAAAGGTTGATTGATCTGGGACAAAAGTTACTTACCCTTTTTGCTTTTGTAGTTTGTCACAATTCAAAATTGTCTCTTAATGCTAATTTTTACTGGGTGATTTTATGTGACGCTTTCAGGAGAGAGAAAACCATTTACCATCTAGTGATTGTGATATTTTACTCTCCCTATGCACTTTTCCCTTTGTGTGATAGAATTCAGTGAGCAACTCCAATACGCTATGTGCCAGCTGGTTATAGTTTTGCAATAACCTCCCATCAACATCCTCTCTAAATTATCCAGATGCTACTCTTGCTCTCAGGCCCTCTCTGTTTTCCATATAGCACTACTTAGCCATAATATTATTTGATCGATCATTTAGGCCTTTGATTGATCATTTAGACCTCATAGATTTTTCTTCATACACAGCCTTGTAGTTGAGGTCTGATTTGAGTTCATCTGTCCCTGAAGCTGAATTGCCGCTGCGCTGGACATGTCTCTTCAGCTGTTGTTATCTGAGTTCCCTTTGTTATAAAACCAAAGGGCAGACAGACTATAGTATAAGCCAACTTTTCTTGAGAGTTTTACTGTAAAAAATCAACCAGCTTTTGCCTTCCTGAGAGAGAGACATCAAAATGAGTGCTATTGAGAAGCCTCAATCCTGACGTCTTCTGCTTCCCTTTCGTCCCCATATGGAAGCCCCATTAACACTATGCCAGTCACCGAACGCAAACTGGGATGAGACGCCCGCTAAAGGGTCCCAAGAGGAGCGGCAGGCCCTCTGTACACAGTGTGGTCGTTCTGTTGGACGCTCTTGATTTAAGTAGCATTGTCATTTGGGCCTTTTTAACCTGAAACTCATTTCTTTTGTCTTCCCAGATTTTAGGCTGGTGTGTGATAGTTACCACAGCTCTTCTTTCCCTGCTAACCACTTGCTGTGCCAGCTGCCAGTCGAAAGTCAGCCACCTCCAGCTGATGTTCTGGAGGGTGTACATGGAGAAGGAGAAGGAGCAACTGGAGCAGATTTTCCAGCTATACGCCACCAAGCTGAGCGAAAGAAACCTGAAGTGCTTTTTTGAGAACAAGGAACCAGAAGCAATTCCCCTGCCAACTTTTCAGGCATGGGAAGATGCTTCCCAGCTCTACTCGTTCAGCAGTAGCAAACAGCATTATAGCACAATTCACAGGCTAGTTGAAGAAGGCCAGAAAAAAATCAATGAGGAAAGAGAGACAATGCTGGACTTTGTAGACAAAAGGGAAATACCATAGACAAATATATTTTCAGCTTTTTTATATCTTGCTAATATAGCATACTTCTAGCTGGTTTCATCTCTATATTTTTTCACAATGGCCTCCTTTTTCTTCATCATGTTCCCTCCCAGTTACAAACTTGCTCCAAAAGGATGGAATTAAATTATTTCCCTACACCAGTGAAAAGGCTGCAGTCCTCCATGGCACCTCGGGTTCATGCTCTACTAATGTTCCTGGCTCCAGATCAAGAGCTGACAGCAAAAGGAGATGACTAATGACTTCTACAAGAGGGTTTTAACAATATCCTATGTAAAAGGTGCTATAGTATGCTCATCCTATGTAAATCACGAGACTATCATAAAGTAACGCCATTTAAAAGGTGTGAAAATAATAATAGAAGATGTGTGTGACTTTCTGACAGCCCACAAAACGTAAAGGTTTTGCCTCCAGGTCACTTCCAGGCCATTTGTAGGTACAGCATTTTCAGGCACCAGTGGTCACTCAAGGCATCTCCTGTTGCACCTGGAATGCCATGGATGGTCACAGTGATCAGCCCTGGTTTTCTAGTCCCTGAGACATTTGCCTGTGACATGGGCCAGCAACCTCCATTGACAGTGAGATGCCAGGTAATTCTTTAGACAAATCTTACAGCTGAAATGTAGGGTACCAAGAACTTGAAATTACCAAATGGTTCAGCAGTTTTGTGGTTTTGTTAAAAAATAACCTGCTGTTTTGAAACATAATCAGTTGTTGTTAGTGCTTTGCTACAATAATGAAAATGCAGCACCGGTATTTTGCCTCTGTAGAGTACTTGGTATTATCTTCTTCCACGGAAAATTGCCCTTTGTGTGGGTATAAAGATCCTGTTTTGAGTGGGTTTTCGGCACTGGGTGCAGTCTGTAGAGCTGCGTAATATTGTTTGTACTGGGCCTGCAGCCACAGTATGACAGAGGGCCTGAAAGGAAATTCCACATTTTAAGACAAGAAAATCTTTTTGCAGCAGGCTGATTTTCATTTTTCTGAATATCTTAGGAAATTTAGTATCTGGAGCAAGAGATACCGGCAGGTGAGGCCACTGCATAATCAGTGCTTCTCAGAAATGCATTTCACCCCAGAGCCCTACGCTTTACCTCACTCACTTGGAATTCACCACGTGGCTCTCACACAGGGTATCCAGAGTTTTTGCAAATACTACATAAAAGGAGAACAAAGTTTCTGCCAAGTTTCTTTCCCTGGGGTGACTGGGCAGGCTTTTATGCAGCATTTTACTGCCAGTCTCCCTGAGTCTGCAAAGAATCATATTTTTGCTCTGCTCGAATCAGGCTCTTATCAACAAACCAGGGTACTCTACCCAACTTTCTCATACTCACTGTGCTTCTGCAGCAGAAAAAAGCATCTATCTGCGTTTACAGACCATTACTCTTTTAAAAATAAAAACCAAAAGCTAATTCCACTGTCTGCTTGGAATTTTCTCTGTGTTTTGAAGAACTTGTGGTCTTTGAACAAATGTTTTAAAGTCTTTTATCCCAGCTGACACATTTTGCAGCAGACTTAGAACATGTTATAAGCCTAAATGCACCTGCTGCAGCGGAAAGTACAGAGGCAATACTGCCAAAATTAAAGTCACAATGGCAGGCATATCTGACACCATGTCTGGCATATATGCATTTTTCTCCCCAGGCTCCTCTCCTGGCATAGCAACTATCTAATTCCAGGGTACATGTCCCTTCCCGTTTTTCTGCTTTTCTCTTTATGAGAGATGCCCCAACATCTACTGCCCAGCCTCATCTCACCTCCTCCCTACGGGGAGAGGAGATACCACCGAACAGGATGTCCCCACTGCCTGGGCCAAACTTCCCTTCTTTCCACCTCCTTTTTCACTGGTATCACAGAAAACCAAAGCAAGTGGGGATGCAAAGAGGAAGACACTAAGCAGGTTAATGAGCTGATCAAGGAACGTAGGAAACAAATGGGTTGATGTAAGGATGAGGTCTCTACTGTGATATAAGAGCTGTGACACAGAGACAAATGCATAGTTGACAGAGGGAAAGGTGGGAGGACAGAGGGATCTCACTTTGGGCCTCTGGCACCCTCTTCTTCCTCAGGAGAAAGTTCAAAGTTCTGCACCTGAGTAGGTAGACCTACAGATGGTCCTACATCAGAGGACCATCTGAAATGGGAGCATTTCCCAGCCCAGCCTTCCCCTTTATCTAAGGTGCATTCTCCTCTCCTCATCCTTACCCTGCTTCATGCTCACAGGTAACTCATGTTGAGAGTGTCCCCACCTCCAAGAGCAGCTGCTGAACGCTTAGCGCTGCAATGTGTGCCTGGTAGGAGCCTAAGTCTCTCATCGATCTTCGTTCCCAGGGTTGTGTTACTCTGACTGTGTTGTCTTACCAAACTGCCTGTGACTTAATGCAATTGCCATGTGGACGCTGGAATATTTCTATAAAACCAGACGAAAATAAAACCCAGTTTGACCCTATGTTTTCAACTGGAATCTGGTTTTGGCAAATTTAACCCTGTCCCTCAAACAGCTACCACAAAAGCTGTTTTGTATCAACATTGCCCCTGAATTGTTCAGCAGCTGCCATGGCAGCTCAGAAGGAGGCAAAGACACTATCATAGTCAATACTATCCAAAACAAACTGGAAAAAAACCCAAACAGCAGAATCAACATTTTCTCTTGGAAAATTTAGATTTTGCACTAACTCTGATGTCCATCAAAATATGGGTGCACCAATAAAACAGAAAACTTCTGCTCAATTCTTTGTGCTTTGTCCCTCAGTTTACAATTTCTTCTCCTCTGTGAGAACCACATTTTCTCATTTAAATTCTCTTAACTCTTCCGCTACGCATCTGCTGCTCCGTCAAACTTCAAGTCTTTGTTGCAAGAACAAAAAATAGTTAACCGTGCTAGGCCCTCATACGCTTTCAATTTAGTTTCAGCTGTACTTTGCATTACCGTATGATGAATCTGTCCAAATTCTATTATTAAAATTTCCTGTGTAAAAGAGAACTTGAACAGAAACCACGTGAGAACAGTAGCTGGTCTGCAGTGGAGCACCAAATTAAGGCAAAATTGAAAAGCTATAAAGTGAAAATTGTAAAAAATTCTCAGCAGAAAAAATAATTTAAGTACATAGATAAGTAATTCAATTAATAGATATAAACATTTTTTTTAAAAAAACGGGCTATGAATGGACAGAAATTCCTTTAAAACTACCATGCACAACTTCTCAGAGGGTAAAACAAAGGTCTTTTCAATCTTTCTTTGTGACTCCAAAAGACAGGGAAGTAAAACGAATAAGCAGTTTTGAAAGTTGCATCCGTAAATCTCTCATTTCTATCTATATGAAATGGAAGAAAAAAGAATATCTATTTAGACATGTACATAGGCTCACCATCAAAATGACACCCATGTAAAGCAAAATCTCTCTTTTGAAAATATTCCTTGCAACTCTATGAGATTATATATTGCTTAATGTCAAACAAGAAATCTATGCGGTCACAATTAAAAATGTACCACTGCCCTTTTTCAAAGTCTCAACAAACATCCCATCTTTCTCAAGCAGCAAGAATAAAATTCATTAACAGTTTGATGGTGCTCAAATACAGTCTAGCATTATTGAAATATTTAGGAGGCCACTAGCTTGTCAGTCCCTTTATATAATACTGGGGACTCTTCACTACGAAATTGTATGCATAAGTAATGTTGCAAAGTAAGTGATAAGACAGGCTGCTAAAAAAATTGAAACCATAATTTCAGATGACATAATAACAGGATTAATGAAGGACCAGAATTAATCTGCTTAGAAGGGGAAAGGCAGCCAAAATAACATTTTTGCTAGCATAGTTTTCATTCTTAGTACTTTTCCAGTCACTGTTTGGGAAGAGCAAGATGCTTTAAAGGTCTTGCCATCTGTTGCTGATTCCATGTATTCACAAACTTTTCTTTACCCTTTACAGTGCAGCACTTCATTTTTCGGTTTACTGTCTACCACTTAGCACAGCAACCTGCTGTATGCATTTCCCTCTCACTGCTGAGATCTGAAAAGCAACATTTACCAGCTTCATAAATTCTGCCAGCTTCTGTCAGACTTTCAAACTGGCCATATGTCAATATATAGGGACCTTGTAAGGCAGGACTTCCCGTAGGAAGGGGAGTCACATCTCTTGTCCTACAGCTCTGGGCTTGAGGATGACACGGTTGGATTACTCCAGCCCTGGTGGTCCCCAAGCACCTCTCTACAAGCAGCTGCAGAGACGTACATTTGCTGAATTCATGGGGTACTGAGCTTCCACAATAAAGCTGATGTCTCCAGCCACTGTTTTTCAGCAAGGGATATATCCTTAGGCACAGCACTGTGTTATCACAGCTATGGAGCCTCTGAGCCAGCACTATCTCACTGCGGACCAGAGGGTACGGCCCAGCTGCAGCACACACAGACACCTTCTGGGGCATGGTGACATTGTGCTATAGAAGATAACATTGTTAAAGGATTAGATCTAAAACCAGAAGCAGCTGTTTATTTTTTGCATCTCTTTTGATCAGATCAATGACGTCAACGTCTTGTGAGGAGGAACTGAAGTAAAAACTTGATTTTGTAGGATTAGAAGGACATGGACCTGTTGAAGCGAGTCCAGAGGAGGGCCACGAAGATGACCAGAGGTGTGGAGCACCTCTCCTATGAGGACAGGCTGAGAGAGTTGGGGTTGTTCACCCTGGAGAAGAGAAGGCTCCGGGAAGACCTCATAGCAGCCTACCAGTACCTAAAAGGGGCCTACAAGAAAGCTGGGGAGGGACTTTTACAAGGGCACCTAGTGATAGGACTAGGGCTAATGGCTTCAAACTGGAAGAAGATAGATAGCCAACTAGGGAAAGTGCCCTA
>VYZM01023215.1:0-40392 GCA_013398915.1 Dromas ardeola
TATGATTCTATGATTCTACTACAAACAGCTAACAAACTTCTCTGATCGTGATTTGTGAGAAATCCAAAGAAATGGGTTTCAGGAAGATTGGATAGTATCTCTGCTGGGATACGAAAAAGTTGGTGAAAAGAATGGGATAACAGCGGTATCTAGATGAACAGAGAATGGAAATGTCTGTGATAGGGATGGGAGAGTGGGTTTTACTGTTGCATTTTGACTAGTGTCTCCAAAACACAGGTTACTGTGTTGAAGGATGCCGAGATGAGAACTCCCAAGCTGCTTTTCCACTTTCCCTCCTCCGTCCGAGAAGGCTGTACCAGGCGCAGCCTGCGGCCATGGCAGGGCTGCAGCTCCTGCGTGGCACCTCCCCTGCAGCGCTGGGGGCTGGGGGTGAGGGCAGAGCTTGGTGGCTCAGATACAGACGCTAATTTAGGAGACCCGTACTCTGTCATCAGGATGATGAGAAGAATGAAGCGAACACCTCATTTGGCTTTCCTGGGAGGTTTGATCCTCAGCAGCAGCGCTGCCGCTGCAAGCAGTGAGCTATTCCCTGTTGGAAATTGGTGGAGAAGCTCAGAACACGTCAGTGTAATTACCGAAGGAGATCCTCACAGTCCGGTGGTGGAACGGGGATGTGATTAGCTGCTAGACCTGAGAGCGCGCCGCTCAACACCACCACAAGAGATAGGAACGGCGGTGGCTTTCCATCCTCCAGTATCACAGGCCATCGAAGCGGTTGTGGTCCTTGTGCCTGGTCTGTTAAACATCAGCATTATGTTCCTACCAGGGGTTTTCACGTCCTGCTGCGGGCCGTGGGAAACGTTACATTCCATTTTTGGGCAATCAGCACCAGAAGCGGCTTCCCGACCGGTGTCCGCCGCTGCTGATGGCGCTGCGGATCCGGGGCTTGGCAGGAGCCAGCCCGTGTTGGAGCCACGCGCCCGGCAGCCGGGGGCTTCCCTCGCCGGGGACTCCCGGGGGTGTTTGGGGCCGTTTCTACGTGGGCTTCTGGCCCCTGCCCCGCCTCGGGAGGCTGCAGGCAGCAGCCTTTTCTTTTGCAGGTGTGTTTGCTCGGTTCAGGAGCCTTTTCATAAGGAATTTCACATACCCTATTTTGATGATTTCGTGCTTTTTTCCTTTTTTTCTTTTTAAAACATGTTTTGCATTTCACTTGTCTGGTAGTCAGATTCCATTATTTGGGGCATTTTTTACTGTTGTTGCCATGAGCGTGTTTGTTTGAAAAGACTATTTATTAAGGGATTTCAGTGCAAATCCCGAGCTGTTAGCGTTCGCACAGGGCATACATGCCCTTTCCCAGCAAATTCATTCCTCCAGCTCTTCTTCCAGGAGGATCTGAAAAACTGGCTGGCAGGGAAAGAGGGACACGGCCATGGCTGTCCTTTGAGAGGACGGGGACATCTCTGGTGGCCGGCACTCAGGGTTTTGCTGTTCGGGAGAGGCACCATGGCAGGAGCGTGTCCCCATGGAGCTGAGCGAGGACCCAGCTCCATCCCGGCGGCGGGCACCGTCCTTCTTCCAGAATAACCTGTGCGGATCCTGCTTGTGATGCCTGCAGGCCGCTGGGGTACTGGAAGTTGAAGCCTTACACCATAAAATTAATCGAGTATATTTTAATAATTTAGAGCCACAGGTCTTACATGGTTTGTTCTCTAAAGATTGATTTAGCTTCTTATTAAGGGAATTGGGAATTCAGTGTGAAAATCTGAACAAAATCTAGGCACCTGTTTTTTTTTTTAAATATCCACTCGTGTAACTCACCAGGGAGAAGAATTTCAAAGCCTGTCCAACCCTATCTTGAATTTTTGATTCTCTTGCTTTCCTATTTCCATTCCCAAGGTGTTCTTGTTAAGGAAGAACACCTCAGCATCATTGTATTATTTTTAAATAAGCCACAATCACTTTAAGGAACTCAGGATAAAAAAATCCACTAATACTTTGATTCCCCCCACCACCGCCACCTCTGGTTTTCAGAAGTTTGATAATGCGAGATGTGGACTGCATATAAATGGAGGGGCAGGCAGTTGTAATTGCACAGCTCTCCCCCCCTGCCTGGAGAAGGCCCTTTTCTCTTTTATTATCTGTCGATTTTAAAAAGGTGCAGGATGAAGCGGAGCTGGCAGGGCCTGGCTCTCGGGAGCACGCGGGGACTGCAGAGAAGGTGCTTGTAACGGCAGGCGTCGGGAGGCAGGTACGGACTTGGCATCTGGGGAGCTGCTCTCGACTGGTTCATCAGCGCAGGGGGATCCCCCGCCGCCGCGGGACAAACCCTGTGTCTGAACACCCTGTCATTTGCCAGGACCAGCGCATCCCAACCGGTGACCGCGGCACCGCCATGGGCATCCCTGTCCTGTCCCGCCATGGGGACGGCAGCCATCTCCGCGGGCCGGTGTCCCCGTCCCTCAGCCGGTGCCGCCCGGGGCTTCTCCAGGGGACGGGCTGATGCTCCCATGGGAGGTGACGGCCGCTCGCGTCTCGGCCTCTGCTCCCGCAACGGGAATCGATCAGCTGCTGAAGTGGCGTTTCTCCTCAGGCGGTTCAGGAATGCCATTTCTTTTCTCCTGGAGATTTTGTAAACTTAGAAGAGAATCATGAAAAAAAATGGTCTCCCCTGTCCAGCCCATTAATTCAGCCTGCTCAGGACAGAATTAACCTTGGCAAGCCTTCCAGAGGAGAGAGTCGTTCTAACCTTAAAAATCTGCTGATTAAAGCTGGTTTCAGGAATTCGATTTCACTTAATGCGTTGGCTGAGCGCCCAGCCTGGCATTAACATAGCCACAGACACACAGGCCTCCGCGTTTTACCTCCCCAATAAAAAAAAAAAAAAAAAAAAAANAAAAAAAAGAAAGAAAGAAAAAGAAAACCCAGCTAATGAACCCCTTTTGCCTGTTTTGAGCAAGAATTCACTTTACAGACTCCTTTAGCTAATGGCATTAAGCGTGCCCTGGTTACCTGTCTCCTAAGGCCAGCCAGGGAGGGGACTCTGTTCTCCCGTTCGGTCCCAGCGTCCTGTCCCCCGCCGTCCCTCGCCGTCCCCCGCCGCCCCGGCGCGTGGCAGCCCCAGCCCCGTGCGCAGCAGAGGGTCCGGCAGTGCCCCATCTCGGGCGCAGGAACGTCACCTCTGCACCCTCTCCCTGCCAACCCACACGTACTGTGCCACCAAACTTCAGATTTTATGTCATCTGACAGCGCTTAACTCATTAACCTTGAAAATCCTCCAAAACAATGAAGCTCAGATTTCTATGGTTTCTATTTATATCTTAAACATTTTCTTACGCCTTTTTATCCGAAAATTAATGTAGTTTTTATTGCCGCCATCACTCATCTTGTCGTTATTCCAGAAGCTGGGTTTCCAGGCATGTTTCTCCCTCGGCAGTGCGCTTCTCCACAGCCACGTTATCTCTCTCGCTGCAATCACACGGTGCCCATGACAAAGAGCTCCCCGCCGTCCCTCCAAGGCCAGGGGCTGGCTTACGCGGGGGTCTCCTTCACCCCAGCCACCCAAGCTAGAACGTCCAGCCCCAAAACATCAATACAGAATGAGATTCCCATATCGTGCCACGTGGGGGGCAAAAAAGAAAAGAAAAATGAAAAAAAAAAAATCCCTTCTGTATTTTGGATGCTTTGTAAATTCTGTGAACCGTTAGGGTTTTTTTAATGGTTTGCTGAAAGGTTGAAAACCAGTTTCATGGAGGTGGGATGCTTTTATGTCATTCATTATTGACACCTCTAGAATTACGTGCGAGACAGATCTGGAGATAGAGAGCAGCTTTCCTGCCCACTAAATGCAGCGAGCTGCAAGGAGCTCAGCGTTAGTGCTTGCCATTAGTTTTTGTTTTAACGATGGTGAGGTTTCGATCGACTTCACAGTGAATGGGGGTCGTGAATGGCGTGGGGGTGTGCGGATGTGTGTTGATGTATGTTGATGTGTGTTGATGCCTGTTGCCTGCGGCGCGATGGGTGTTCCTCGCTGTTGCGAAGGCTCCTCAGCGCCGTGCTCCGGACCAGCTTCCCTGTCCTTGCTGGGAAACTGGTCGGACTGGGAGGTGCTGCACCCACCACGCCGCTTTCCAAAGCGGGGGACCAGCTCTGAGTCAGCAGAACCAAACGTTAAAGACCTTTTAATGCAGCCCCCGGTGCCTTGCAGCCAGGAGTCGCTGTCAGGGATTATCTTAAACAAACGGCGTCTGCTTTTCCCCAGGCTGAGTGGTGGGATTTAAATGTTAAGCTTTTCTTTGGATTATTTTCTGCAGGTTTTCTTTCCTCTCTGTTTTTCCTCCTTGCTTGTTTTTGTGTGCGGAATGTATCCTTGACACATATAAAAATATTATTAATCTTTGTCATTTGTATTTTAAAAATAGCCAGGGTGATAGCAGCCAGCAGTCCTTAAATCCTTTTTAATTCAGGCTGACCTCGCAAGCGGTGATGGCGGGGAGGAGACGCTGCCGCCAGCCTCCCGTGTGCTGGCCGGTACGCGGCCGTGTCGGACGCTCGCCTCCCTCCTGGCCCGCCCCGTCACAGGCACGTGGATGATGCCAGGCGGGTGAGCTCGCAGCTGGCAGAGAGTTCTCACCGTTCGTGAGGCACCTTCCGCACAGAAGGGTTATAAATGAAGATTTACTGGTCCCTTTGTGTTCGTGCGGGCGGCCGGTGCCCTGCGCTGGGGGATGGCATGGACAGAGCCGTGTCCCGGCGCAGGCTGGCGTGTGGACGGGATAACGGCGTCACCGGGGCACCAAGCACGGGTCACCCCTGCCCGTGCTGGTAAAGCCTTGGTGCCACCCGTCGACCTTCACATCACCGTTGGTGCTCTGGCATCCGTATCTGCACAAGCAGGTATTGGAGACAACTGGGGTGGTGATTTAGTGATAAGTTTTTCCAGTAGCCATACGCTTAGAATCACAGAATCACAGAATGGTGGGGTTGGCAGGGACCTCTGGAGATCACCCAGTCCCACCCCCTGCCAGAGCAGGGTCACCCAGAGCAGGGGGCACAGGAACGCGTCCAGGCGGGTTTGGGATGTCTCCAGAGACGGAGACTCCCCCACCTCTCTGGGCAGCCTGTGCCAGGGCTCTGCCACCCTCACAGGAAAGAAGTTCCTCCTCATGTTGAGATGGAGCTTCCTATGTTCGAGTTAGTCCCACTTAACGGGGTTAAAGTCTTGCTGAAGTTGGGCCGAGGCTGGGGCTGTCCTGTCCTGCCGGGAGGACGCTCGGTGCCGATTCCCGCGCCCCGGCGTGGTGCAGACCCCTGGGAGAGCACGGACAGGGCTGCGAGCGAGCGGAGAGCGCGTTAATGCCAGGAGTCGTCGCAATCGATGCAGTCGCTGGCCTAAAACAAAAAAAGAAATTCCCCTTAAGGTCCCCTCTAGTTGGATGTATTTATTTTTTTCCTTCTATAATGGCAGAATACTGGTGTGCCTAAAATACGCACAGCCCGTGATCTTTCAGGGGAAATATCTGAAGAAGCTGCGAGCAGATTGCTGGGCTGTTGCAATCTCGCATTTAAGGAAAACTAATCACCTTTGGTATGGGAGAATATATCATTACACGCACACCCATCCCCCATGTGCACTATATTAAAAGCCAGCAGAGTCAGAAAATAGTATTGCTTTCTTAATAATAAACAAATCTTGTGGACAGGAATTGTACCGGGATCTTTTAAATTAAAAACAGGTTTGTGTGTTTGGTTTGCGCTGGGCCTAGCTTCCAACGAAAAGCGGTGTTGAAAAGTTTTGACATACTGAAAATTTGATTTTTTCCTGTAGAAAGTATTCCTTAGCCTTACTGATTTCAGTTAATCAGAGAAGCAGAGTTCATATAAAAAAAAAAAAAAGAAAAGAAAAAAAAAGCAGCTGTATTTTGCTATTTTGCTGTATAAAATACCTGACAGCAATTTCTCCAGTTTATACACCCTAAATTTTCAATTTACATACCCAGGTGATAAATCGTTGAAAAAGAGATGTTTCTGTTGTGTTTTTTAAAAAACAAAAATAAGTTGGAGCAAAGATCTAAACGCAGGTAACCAAACCCATCTCCGTGCCGTGCGCTGGGATGCATTGCGCCGGGCGGCGGGGGCTCTTCGGAGAGGGATCCTGTGACCTGGAGAAATGTTTAGAACAAATGCTGGGGGGCCATAATCTGGTGTTTTGTGTTACCAGCCGTGGACCGACTTCAGAAACAACATCCTCCGGTAGCGGGTGAGGCGCTGCCTCCGTGGGTGATGGCTTCCTCCACTAACCTGGCTCTGCCTTCTCTCTTTTTGTGTCCCCAGTGCTTGTACGGCTGCTACGTCCATTCCTCCATCATCCCCACGTTTCACAGAAGGTGCTACTGGCTTCTGCAGGTAGGATGGCGACCGGTTCCTCTCTCCAGGGGGAGGGTTATCCGGCCGAGCCTGCAGGGCCCTGTTCGGCTGCTGCCGGGGAGGTCGGCGGTCCCGTGTTTCCCTGCTTGGGGGTATTTTGTTTGTCTGAAGGGAATATGGATTTTCTTAGTTGCATGTCTCTGTTCAGAGGTATGATATATTTTCTGTAGCAAATATAGAGATGATGCCAGCTCAAATGTTCCCTAAACAGAGAGTCAGCTCAAGTGAGACTTTTTTAAGGTTTTTAGTTGCATTTTCCCATTCTGAAGACTTTTAGGTTCTCAGCTGTGTTTTCCCGTCCCAAAGCGGGGCAGGCACAGGAGCTGGGGAAGCCGATTGCTCCACTGGCACGCGATGGCGTGGGGGGGAAATCAGCCTGTGGCTGTGCTGTCCACCCATCCAGGGTGGACCTTGTGGGCAGCCTTGCCGTGGGGCTGCTTTCCGCCGGTGGGGAGTTTAGTCTCGAGGGAGTTTTTTGGAGTCACTCAATGGTTTTTCTTCTGGCTGTTGTGGGCACAGTGAAGCCCCGGGAGGAGTCGAGCAGAGTTTTCCTCTTGTTCTGCAGGGTTTGGGTAATGGCCTGGTTCTCCCAGGGCTCCTTGGGCTGTGGGGGGTCCACGGGCGGGAGTTTGCCCAGGGTGGGCTGATCGAGATGCTAACCCTACCTTTGCGGAGCTATTTGTATTACTGACTGGTTACCCTTGCTTAGGAAGTGGAAGCAATTTGTTTTCTTTTGTTAGAAAACAGCATTTGACACATTTTGTAATAATATTATTGTTTTAAAGATTAAACCCCTGCAGTCCTGAAAACAAGCAGGTCTGAGGAAAGTGACGTCTGTTTCAAGAAGCAAATGGAAAATAATCCCTTTTTCCCCGCGGTTTTGCAATTGCGCTTCCATATTAAAAAAGAAGACGCTGTTGCTGTCACTGGTCTATGAAAGAGGCCCCACGGCCCACAGAGGACGTTGCCTGCACCATGGGCGTAATCAAAGGGAACGTGAACGAAATGTCACCGTCCTTTGTGATGTTTGTGTGTGTGTCAGCTCCATTTGCATCCTCTGCATGTAAATGCCATGTGTAAGTAAAGGGGAAGCATGTGCTGCAGCGGTGGGAGCAGTGTTTACCTCCAGAAAAGCTGTGACTTCACCAAAAACGTGGTCGCGTTGATCCTGCAGCATTTAGTGCTTTTCCCCACAGTCGAGGTCCTGACCTGCGGCCGTGGTTGGATGCAGCGAGCGGCGAGAAGAGGGGGAGCAGGGTGTAGGTACCACGAAGGAGCCATTAAATGTTCACAGTTCAGTGCAATGAACTGAGAAACACCTCTAAACTTAGGGTCCAGTTTGCCCGGGGGACAGGCAGCTGCTCGCATTGTTGTTCAGCATCTGTCTTGGCCAGTGCCTGTGACAGATGGTGTGACATGAGAATTCAGAGGAAACACTGAATTCCCTCTGAGTAACTGCCATCACGGCACGGCGCTGCTCCCCGAGCCAGTTCCGCCCGAGTGTCCCTGTGACGACAGAGGGGACACAGCAGGCAGGTCACTCGGTCCCGCTGCTCTTGCCCACTGAGGAGCAGGTGTTCGGGCTGGGGCTTGGTGGGAGCGTCCTCCATCCACCGCCGGGGGAGCTCGGGGAGGTGCCGGTGCTGCGGGGGGTCAGGAGGTGCCGCAGGTCCCCCCTTGTCACCACTCTGCGGAGCCCGCAGCCCCGGCGCAGTCACCACAGTGCCGGGAGGTTCCCGCATCCCTGCAGGGCAGCTCGGCTCACGGAATGTTCTCACATAAATGGAAAATGTTAAGACAGGCCTCTGTTTCTTAAGAAATTCAGGGCAGGCAGCAGAGTCCTTCCTGTTAGGTGATCCCAAGAGGGACTGATGACGCAAAACCAAACTGCTGAGCTCCAACCTAAAATTGGGCTGTGACCTTTAGGGAGGTTCGCTCCCGAACAGCAAAGCTTTTTCCATTACCTTTGAGAGAGTAATCTAGCTTTGCCCATCTTTCCCTCAGGAAATTTTCCATGATTTTGACCCGTTGTCCATCAGCCTGAGTGATGCTCGCATAGCCCGAGTGCTCCCTGACCACGGGCAGACCCCGGATCCTGCTCCGGTGCGGGCTGCCCAGGCTGAGCTGGTCCCCCACAGGTCATCCCCTCCGAGGTCACCCCTCTTGTCTTTAATTGCGGGCTTTGTCTTTCTGTTTATTTTTGTTGTGTGCTACCTAGAGATATTGCTGGAGGCAGCTGGTGTGGCAGTTGGCAGCTCAGCTCCGTGGGATCTCCTTAGCTTTGCCCCGGGGTCTGGCTCGTTCACGTTCGGAGAGTGTGTGCGGACGTTTAGGCATCTTCTTTCCTCTGATAATTGCTTTGCATTGAGATGGGTGGATGGGAAGTATGTTTCTTCTGAGCCTATTTATAAAACATGATGCAGGACATCTTGTTACTGGTGTTGAGAAACAAGGACGCGTTGTGCCTTCGCTGCGGCAGGAACGGGGGTCTGTGATTCATGGCACCATCTCCCAGGCACAAATGGGCATCCTTCAATCACGCGCTCAAGGTTAAGCAGAGCTGGCCAAGAACCGGTGATGCTTTTCCAACATCTGCACGGTGTTTCTGTTCAGCTCCACAGTGAATTTAGGGGGAGTGAGACCAGAGAGAGAGAGAGGGAGAAGGTATTTTGTGCATCTGCTTCAGAGTCCTCCACTTCAACACCACCCGATAAATGACACTGATATCCCAAATGGGTACAGACAGGGCAATGTTTAACGTGAGCCTCCAGCAAAATGTTTGGCTTTTTAGTTCACAGAGGCAAATGGTGTCGCGCTTTTTTGAGAGACGTGTGGTACCTTCCCGGGATGTGGAGCTCTCTGCCTGGGAGTCAATAGGAAGTAAATACAATTAGTCTGTGATGCCACCTGTGTTTTATGGGATGATCTTCCTCCAAATCCTATTGTCGGGTTAAATATTGATTAAAAATCCCCATGCAATTGTTCTTGATCTTTTCTGACTAGCGTTTTCAGTGTAAAGGCCAAGACTCAAACAAGCCACAGAGACCAGCAGTCTCTCTTGTGCATTTATGCTGTGCTGTAGCCATTAATTATATTGGTGGTGTCCGATTTCGTACTTAAACAACTTTGCATTGTCGTTTATGATTGACACAACGTGCCTTCTCCCTGAAGACTGCTCAAAGGGATAGGCAATAAAAACCAGTCAGCTTGAACCATCAGCAGGCAAAATGGCGTTTTGTGAGTCTCTACAGGATCCGACCTCCTGCCGAAGGCAGCGATGGCGGCACGGTGGCCGACGGGGGGCTCGCACAGGGCGGTTGTGACGGCAGGTCTGCTGTACAGGCACCACAGCTCAGCTCCTCCTCTCCGTTCTGAAGGGGGTTTACATTTTTGAGACATGTGAAGCTTTCTTGGTAATGGACTTTAAATGCTGCCTTTCCCCAAACGCCTTTAATATTTTTAATAGTTGCTGAGCCGGCATTGTAGTGTCTCTGCAGGAGACGGTCCAGCCCTGGGCACTGGCAGCCTCTCACGTGGACCTCTTGGAGCTGGGTGACCAAGGTGGTGGTGGTGGTGTTTTCCAACAGTGGGTTCTCATATTTTTCTTTCAGTTCTCTGATTTCTAGAAAGATAAGATCTTGTGACCAACAGGCAGAGGAAAGGGTAGGGCTGAGGACATGGATGACCTCAGGGCCGTCATCACGAGGGGTGCTGGGGAAGGCTCTTCAGTAGCACCTTTTAAAAACATTTTTTGCATTACCTTTTACTTTCCTAAAAGCAGCAGTGCCCTCACTGTTCGCAGTTAGTCAAGCGCAGAACGACGCTGCTGAAGCCTTTTTCTAGGTGTGAGTGATGGCAGGTCCACAGACTCCTGGAAGGGCTTCAGCGCGCAGAGACGGGTTTGTTGGCTCGTCTGTACCAGAACCCGCGCCACGCGGGTCCACACCTTCAGAATGGCTCCAGATTGTCTGTCAATGGAAAAAGAAGAAGAAAAAAGCCCTGTTTGTACTCACAATGACTAATGCAGGGAAAATGTGGATTCTCAGATCTAGACAATTTTCAAACATTGGCACAGCTGAGTAGCAAAATGCAGCGTTCCCTTCTGCGTGTTGGTAATTGGCACCCCAGGAATTTAAAATTAATCTAGCTGCCAGGCTCCCGGGGCTGGCTGCTGTTTGCAAAGGTTATTGGAGGCAGGCTTCATCTTTACCCGGGAACAGCGATGCGTCTCTTGCTCTCTTGCACGCTTGTGCCAGGACTGGAGAGTCTGAGTTTGTTGGGCAGTCATCGGTTTCCATCCTGCCTTTAGCAGGTTCTGATACCTTTTTTAGTGCTGATGTTAAGGTGCTCTGGTTTTGAGAAGTAATACATGAAAAAAAAAGTGTTGCCCTTTTTTTTAATTAATAAATACATAAACTGTGCTATAGGATCACGGTGAAAAGTTTCTGTGAATTTAGACAGTGGCTAAATATTAGTTCATGAAATGGGACAGAACTTCTCATATTGCCATCTTTTCTGTAATTGTTTGCCTAAATATGGGGAAAATGTGCATTTAGGCACTCCGGTTTCATTACTGTTATTATTTGGTTTTTTTGAATGGCTCCCCACTTTCTGCAGTAATTTAATAACAGCCACAGCAAGGCGAGATCAGGAGTATTCAACAGTGCTGCTGACGTGATAGGACATCCTCCTGTTCAGCTATAGAAAAACTGGATTAAAATAAAATTAATTACGATCATATATTCAAGTGAAGCCCATGCGTTTGTTCAAAGAATGTTCATTAGCTTGTTTGTTTGCCAGTAGCATTTGCACGGGTGAGATTTTCTCAATAAAGATGCTTGTGGGAATGGGAAGTGCAGGGAATACTGATAGGAGTGGATAGGGATGTTGGTGTTTACCTATTCATCTTGGCCAATCAAACAAATTAAGACTAACAAGCATTCGAGAGCAATATCTAGGCAGATACCTGTTTCACATGGTATGCGCGTTAACTGCTCACTGAATAATGCAGAGCTGACAAAGGTGCGTGTAAGCGTCCCTGTCCTCGCCGGTGGGTCGGGGAGTGGAGCGGGACACAGGGAGACGCCAGAGCCCCCCGAGCCTTGCCACAAATCGGGCTCTTGCGGGGGTCGCTGGAGTGTGATAATCCCGTCCTGTATTTGCTGCAGGGGGAAAACTGCATTTCGCCTTTATCACCTGCACGCTCGCAGGGTGTTCTCAGCAGCCACTGGGATGCTTCACCGCAGGGGAGAAAAGGGCAGGAGAGAGTGAGGGGACATCAGCGGTGACGCCAGCGGTGACGCCTAGGCAAGGCATCTGTCCTGGTAGGAGCAAGTGGGAGATGCTGAAGGGGACACTCTAGCCGGGCAATGTTCTCTTGGCAGTCTTTCATTATCGTTCCTGTGGTTCTGCATGCACCAACTCTACCTTGCAGAGTGTCCATAAGCTCTGATTTAATGTCAGAGACTTAAATTTTAGCGTCTGCAATATTTTATCTTCAAACTGTTTTTTCCTGGATTCTTCCTTCTGATACACTTTGATATTCAGCTGTTTATTACTATTAGTGTCTACACTGATGCTTGATGTTCCCTGAAGTGTTCCCTTCCTAAAACACAGCTCATCGGAAAGCTGTGGGCAGAGCGTATCAAGGCCTGAAAATCAGTCAAAATATTTTACGTGAGGTCTGCAGCAGTCCTGCAGAGATTTGGTGTTCATTCTGTCATTTTTTTCCTTAAATTTTCCATTACACCCTTAGCGAGAGGAAAACCTTCCCATTTCTTTTGGATGGGGCCCTGGCAGAGCAGCGTTGCCCTGTCTGATGGCTTGTGCTGCGCTGCGTCAGCAGCATCTTCCACGTCCCTGGCTGGAGGAGCAATGGACAGCTTGAGGATTTTGGTCTTTTTCAACATAAAGTGGAAGCATTACAATCTCACAAAAATTCCTGAGACTTTTGCTTAGTAATGGGGTTTTATTTTTCATTTGGGTAAAATAGAAATGACTGGGCAATAAAGCATCAAAGCGCGTGTGCTGTATGTGGGCACTTTAGGTCGGTCCCATATTGTTGGGGAGCAAGGTATAAGTGACACTCGCGGAATAACGAGCTTTTGCATTTATTCTAATGGGAATATAAACTGTTGCCACTATGCTAGCACATCTTCCCAAAGTGAATTTTAGCCTCTATGATGAAATTAAGCGCGCATTGAAGTACAGCAGAGGATGGCGGGGGTACCTAGCCGGCGCGAGCATGGTTCAGCATCCCGAGCATGCTGCTGAGACGCGCAGCTTCACGGCGCAGATGGGCTGGGTGACCCTGCGACAGCCACTGAACGGTCCAAGGTCCAGCGGTGACGGTGGTGATGGCACTCAGGACCTGTGTGGAGGCACTTCGGGACCTGTGGCCTTTGGCAATGTTTGCTTTTGCGGTGTCTTCATGCATGGTCTCTGCCCCCTTGTAGAGGCTGTTACTCAGTGCTTGCCATAAAGCTAAGGAAATCCAGAAGAGAATACAAATGTAAGGTGGTATAAAGTGCTATTCACTGTTATTGTATGGTCAGAGGCTGTGGGTATCTGAGGGTTAACCTCTGCTGAAAAATGCAGAGCGATGCCCCAGCCAAGGTGGAGCACGATGCCAAACGGACAGAGAAACTCCCATGTTCCTAAAATGCAGCCACAAACAA
This sequence comes from Dromas ardeola, assembly GCA_013398915.1. Lineage (NCBI taxonomy): Eukaryota > Metazoa > Chordata > Aves > Charadriiformes > Dromadidae > Dromas > Dromas ardeola. Next base: position 13,062 of record VYZM01023215.1, read on the forward strand.
GGTCGAAAGAAAGAAAAAGTCCTGCCTTTCTCATGTTCAAAATGCCGTAGTTTCTAAAGGCTCAGGTGTTTCCTGGCTGCTGTGACACTCCTCAGTGCCCTCCTCTGCCCGAGCTCTGCCTTCTCCTTCGGCCGTGGTGTGATGGGGAGACGCTAACGTGAACCCTGGTGACTTCGCTCAGACACACATATCCACCTCGGAGCCTCTTCAGCACAGGCGTCTCTTTGGAAAGGATTATTTCTGCAGGACCAGACAAGGACCTCCCACCAACGGGTGGGTATTTACAGAACAGACCTTTTAAGCAGAGATGCTTTAATTGCCTTGCATTCCTATTTTTAGTGTGAAGTGTGCACATGGAGCTATGCTTTCAGAGACAACAGTGACCGTGGTGGGAGCACACGGTGCTGCCAGGAGAGCAGAATTGTCTTTTGCATTGATTTAGCTCTGAGCTGCAACAGAAAAAGCGCTTTTGGTACCCGCTCTGGGCAGGAGTCGATAGGATGCAGCAGTCGGTCCCTCTGCGTCCCTGCTGGCCTTCACGATGCTCCCCTCTGCAAAAGCAGTTTCGGAGAACAAAAAAGTTGTGGATACGCTTTTCAGGCTTCCTTAGTATTCCTTTGACGTGATTTCTCTGAAAGGCCGCACTCTCCTTTCTCTCCTTTCATCTTCTCGCCACTCTTTTTGAAGGCCTGGTGCTCCTCGCTCTGTCTCTGCTGCCTTGCCGTCACAGGGACAGCCATCTCAAGACTTCCCATCACGTTATTCAGGGATCATTAAAGATCTGAAATACTCCTGGAACTGATGGAACTGTGCAACAAGTATTGCTCAGTCACACTGAAATTCCAAGGATTTTGTTAACCTTTTTATAATTATTTTTTGTTTTCATTATTTTGATGATTGTTTTGGGGGGTCAAGTTTCTAACAAATATTTACTCCTGAAAATGAATTTCAGAAAAACCGTGTAAGAGAGGTGATAGGTCTGCCTCCTCGCAAGCGTCTTAGCCCTTTTCCTTCATTTTGGTGAGAGGACAGGAGCTGCGGGGTGCGTTAGGCTGGTGCCCAGCGGCCAATCTCCACAAGCGCTGGTCCCCGCTGGGATCGCCCTCGGCAAAGCCCTGTTTAACAGTGGGATGAATCGTTAAACAGGTTTCAAGAAGCCTTTTTGTGGCTCTGAACGTTGCATAGAACTCAAGTTCCATTTAGCATGCACGCCCCAAAACTTCATTAGAGGTAGCTTGAACGATAACAATTCGTGTTGTGCTCTGCTGTACTCCAGTGTTCTAGCGAAATAAAAGCGAAGCAAAAGCCACGCCGCCGCAGGCTGCCTTGCTGGAGGATCTCTCTCCTTTGCCATCCACATCAGGAACCCAAGAGGAAGCATTTCTCTGAGCAGATCCAGCTGCTGCAGCTCTGCACGTCCCCATCTCCCTCCTGCTTGCTCCTCGTCTGCCCGGGGCTGCTGTCGCTGCCCGCGCTGGTGATGGGCACTGAGTGTCACCCGCGGTGACAGCCGCCCTCTTGTCCCCGCGCTGGCGCCCGCTGCAGCCCTGGCAGCATCGCCAGGGCTCTGGGGCGGCCGGGGGGAGCTCCCGCCCGCAGTCATGCCGCGGGGATGGAGTCACTCACAGCTCCTCTCGAGCCACGCCTGGGCAGTGCGGTTGCCTCGCTGGCTCGGAGCTGATGTGCGGCTCCTCTTGGTCAGGGTATTGCCTGAAGGCGCTGGGTTTTTAGCCAGTTTCTGGCAGGCAGAACGCGGTCGACCGGGGCAGCCTCGGCAAGGGGGGACACAGCAGGGCTGGGTGCCTCAGCAGCCCCAGCGCCCGCAGTGGTTCGCCTGGGGGGATCCCCTTGGGTAATATTATGTTTTCCACTTGTCTTCTCATCCCCTGACTTGCTGTCAGAGCAGCTGCATCCATTGAAACCCACCTTCAGTCTTACAGTCTTTTTTGAACAGACACACACGGGCTGCCCCATCCCTGGAGGGGTTCAAGGCCAGGTTGGACGGGGCTTGGAGCAACCTGGGCTGGTGGGAGGTGTCCCTGCCCAGGGCAGGGGGGGGACTGGGTGGGCTTTAAGGTCCCTTCCAACCCAAACCATTCTGTGATTGTATTCAAGTTGAAGGCTATTTTTGCTTGATTTTTCCTCCTTCAGGTTTTACTTGCTCACTAATGTTAGCTTCTCATAGTTTTCAGCTTCACTAAAGTTAAGTTCCATCTGTCAGAGCTCGTCACAAGCTGACTTCCTCCCAGCCATCCCCTTCCTCTTCCTCAGAAGGAAGCCACCCGCTGCCTCGTGCTCCGGAATCGCCCTCTGGTTCCACGGAAAGCCTGTCCCAGCGCTGTTGGGGGAGGACAAAATGCCAGAGGGAACGGCACCTGCAAGAATCCTCTTTTGGGAGAGCCAGCAGCACGTCTGCGTTTTACATCCATCCTCGCGCACAGGACCATGAAAATAAATCAGGATGTTGCTTTTCTGAAAAACGCTTTCCATGACAAAAATCTGTAGTAGATAAAATGGAGCTCGCAACTTAGGCTGGGCTGTACCTTTTTATCAGTCTGGATACCTTCAAAACAAAGATGTGTTTTGACACCTGCAGGATGAGTAAAATGGGACTGCAGAGAAAGGCAGCAATAACCCTCTGCTGATGTTCCAGCGACGGGGAGGCGGAGAGGATTACAAATGAACTGGTATCTCGGAGGCTGGAAACATTTTAGCAGGAGTGCTTTATCTTTTGTAATGTTTTTATAAATTATTTATTAACACACTTGCTGCATTTTCCTGAGAAATTGAATAGAAAAGCAAAATGTATAGCCGGCAGATTATATTCCAGAAGAAAGACGCCAGTGATTAAAAAACAATTTCCAACCCTTTCAAACACATAACTTTATTTTAGACGAGTAGTCTGCTATTTTTGTATTGCTCTCGACCATTTTAAAGAAAATCCCGGATTCGTTCCCTAGATATATGAGGAGACTGACGTTAATGCGAGCAAACTAAAAAGCAGTCAGAGTGCTTTAGTTGTTGCTTAAATAATCTGTTGTCATTTATAGAAGAGATGCATTTCCCAAACTGCTGAGGGACGTGCCTGGGTTGCTGATCGAGAGGAGTTATTACAGGGGCGACGTAAAAGAGTCCAGAAGACGGCTGACTCCCACACAAACGGAAAGCAGATTTTATGCATTCGGGGGAGCCTGGGGACGCTGCCATCGCCAGGGAGTGTCAGCATCTGAGCGGTGGCACAAAGTGACATGACTTCTGGTGAACCAGAAGTGACATGACTGGAACTGGGTTGCTTTTTCTCGAGCGTTCGCCCACCTGTTCCCCCAGAAGGACCCCGGAAAGCAGGAGCACGCATCTGTCCGGATTCTGCTCAGGTCTGGACCAGTGATGCTATCAGCGAGATGTCCTCACGGCGGGGATCGCGGTGATGTGACAGCACAGCTCAGCTGGAAATTAAATCAAACCGCAGGCTCCAAGACACTTATTAATATGCTCTGTATACTGAGGATTAGGCTTTTGGTGACACTTAAATTGAATTCTAATGCTATTTTGAAATATATAATACACTGAATTTACTTCACCTCAGGTTTGAGTTAATGGTTTATTAAATTATGCACCTTGCAGTGACAAAGCCGTTTCCTGGTGTAGGACACTGAGGCTTGCAGAAGCAATGCAGCAGTTTTGCTGATCTCATCCACATCCTCCCCGGTCAGTTATTAGGTCTGCAGGTGTCTGTGAATGTATTACACCGTCGGCTGAAGCTTCACCCTCGCCGAAGAGGCATAATTGGGGATTGGGTTGGAAGTTTTGTAGTGAAGCAAATTACAATGTGAGTTTAGAGATTTGGAGTTGGTTTTGGCGTGGGCAGCAGAGGACTTGTAGCAGATGCTGCCAGGACTGAAGTCTCTCCTAACGCAGGATATTTTTTCCTTTTAATATGCAATGTTTTGGCCTGCAGTGAGTTACCCCCCTTTTGTAGTATCTGTTAAGGCACACTTTTATAAGTGTTTTGGATAAATCACTTCCCAGGTGCCTGCAGTTTTGAGTGCTTTTCTTCCTGTCCTTCTGCCCACATGAGCATCTCGCTTTTTACCTCGGTAGCTTTTATTCTCAAAATCATCTTTTATTTCTGAAGGAGTCGCTGTCTATTCCCTTTCTGTCGGATGGCTGCCTTCAGCTGTCACCGATGTCCTGCGTTGCCACCGCCCAACCCCGGTTAATGAAGCTGCGATGCCCCTTGCGTCTCACCCTGCCCCGCTGGCACGAGGACTCTCTGTCCCAGACGCGTCCTGCAGCCGCCACCTTTATCACCCCATCCCTCCCGCTGGTCCTCATCCATCCCTCCTGCCGGTCCTCATCCGCGGTGGCGTCTCATGTCAGACCAATGGATGGGAAGTAGCTGTCGCATATGTGAACATATATATGCTGCGCTACCCTTAGTGAAAGTCAGTAAAGGATATTAAAAACGGCCCCGAGTTCATGGTTTGCGCTTTAAAATCATGCTTTAAAATTATGCGTCCACCTCCATGGGAATGGTGAACACAGACTGTGGTTTTAGTCCTCTCTGAGATCATTCAATGGTTTTCTTTAACGTATTCATGAAGGGGCAAAAGCCAGAGCAGAACGACCTAAATGGCTTTCCCTCCTGAACAGGCGTCGTACCTCAGGGCATCATTTTCTGTGTCAAGGAAAAAGTGCAAGATTTTTCTTATCATACATTTGTTTCAGTTAAATGTCAGCCGGTTTGCATCTGCTCCTCACGCCGCCACAAGACGTATGTCGTGTGACAGCCTGCTAGCTCGCGCTGGAGTTATTAGCCATCAGCAGTAAAGAAAGCACAGTTTAGATAGAGTAAAATTGAGGTTGAGGTTTTTATCAGTTTAGTCTCTGTAAAATGGGATGGTCTCTTCCCGGGAAATTAGATTTCCCGATAATGTAACCAGCACAAAACAAGTCTGTTGGATTGAATGTGTCTTCACATTGTCCTCCTTTTGCAACCAAATATTGCAAAAGATTCCCAAGAAAGCCTGAAGGTGTTTCTGATCTTGGTGCAGCAAGTGAAGAGAAGGTGCTTGCCCACAGGGAGGGTGGCAGGGGACAGCCCCGGTGATGCTCCACGCGTCCGCGACCCAGCGCAGCACACGCAGCACAGGCGCTCAAGTATTGTCTGTCCCCAGCCCTTAGGGACGTGCAGGACAATATTCCTGCTAGAAGGGGGTTCAGCCCGGGCATCGCCATGTGCTTCAGCCTCCACGGTCCAGTTATGTCCATGATACTTTGTAGAACTGTTGCCTTTCTGAAACACGTCAGTCAAATTTTGCTCATCTCGTGTTTTCGCATTTCATGCATCTGCCCTGCTAGGAATTTGCCTTATGTGCATGGTGTAAAACTTTGTAGGAAAAGGAATCCCTGTAGAAAATAAATCCCCTTCTCAGCCTACAGTGAAGAGAGTGGAGCCACGACATCAGTTTTGCTGTGAATGTGTTGAGCGAGTGCAGAAATCAGCCCTGAACTCCTCCTGCAGTGCTTGGCACTTGCACAAATAGCTCGAGCCTCAAATGCTGTTATTCTTCAGGTTTTATTGAACATTAAATCCATCCCAAAAAAAATGCAGAAAGAAAAATGAATGCAACATCTTTCAAGGCCACTTGTTTCCGTGGAGGCGATGCAACTGCGCTGGGCTTTCTGTAATGCAGCGGTGTTGGTGCAGGAAATCGTACATTTTGTGGTACCAACGCCGAATCATGTAGCAATGTTCCTCTTTTCATGGAAAAATACAGCAAGTATGTCCTGTAACCTACTACCTGTACAGTGAGGTGCTCTGATTAAGCGTAATTATAACTATTACGGGGTGTCATCTCCTGTCTTCCATTTATTGACCTCTTCTTCAGTGTAATTTTCTTCTCAGGAGACGGGTAACTCAATATCCCAGGGAAGACTAGCCCTGTGAGCATCTCGGATAGTGCAGCGGCCGAGACCCACTTCAGTTCTGAAAGGTGTTTGATTTTAGACCCATTTAATATTTACATTGTGCTGACAAATCTGGAAACCTTTGAGAAAAGAATTATTTTTTGAGTTCATGTTGTAGTTGTTGGGGGGAAGAAGAAGTTACAACTACTAGATGCTGGCAAGCTGCTAAAAGTTGTCATCTAGAATAGCTTTTCTGTCTGTAATATCATTTTAGATCTTAGAGTCTTTCCAAGTTCAAAGTGACCCATATTGTTGTTTGTACAGTGAGAAACATCATCCTCCCAGGGAACTAAATCCTCATTTTTGGGTTTTGTAGAATCAAATATGAAATCCATTACAGATTCAGGAATTAATATGACCGGCATAATTTTTGGAGGGGCAACTCTCAAGTTTGGGAAAGAAGCAGTATCAAGTTTGGGTTTTAACAGTGGTTTGCTGAAGTCACGTGGATTAATATCATGCGCTAAGAACATCAGTTGCTTTAAAATGTCAGCTGCTTTGTAGCTTCACTACCCGTGAAGCAGACCTAGGCACCGTCTTTAGGCATGGCAAAGGGTGGGTAATCTGTCCCCTCGCTGTTACCTTCAAGCGGAGCATCCCTCTGGCAGAGGCTTCTCGCAGCTGCCAGTGCTTCGGGGACATCTCTCTTATGAAGAAAGGCCGAGGGATTTGAGTCTTTTTGATCTGGAAAAAAGACGACTGAGGGGGGATCTTATCAACGCTTATAAATACTTAAAGGATGGGTGTCAGGAGGATGGGGCCAGGCTCTTTTCAGGGGTGCCCAGGGACAAGACAAGGGGCAACGGGCACAAACTTGACCATGGGAAGTTCCCTCTCAACATGAGGAGGAACTTCTTTCCTGTGAGGGTGGCAGAGCCCTGGCCCAGGCTGCCCAGAGAGGTGGGGGAGTCTCCGTCTCTGGAGACATCCCAAACCCGCCTGGACGCGTTCCTGTGCCACCTGCTCTGGGTGACCCTGCTCTGGCAGGGGGTGGGACTGGGTGACCTCCAGAGGTCCCTGCCAACCCCACCATTCTGTGATTCTGTGACCGGGGCTGCCTGGGCTCCGGTTTCCGCTCGCGTTGCAGGGCAAAGGAAGGAGAGGATGTGGAGCGCATTTGATTAAAAAGTGCTTTTGCTTTTTCTCTTGAAGGATATTTGCAGTGAAAACTGTACATGAAATTTATACTCCTCTCATGTGATTCTGACTGGTTTTAGTACACAGATTCTCAGTAGAAAATGTATTCAATAAAAGTTTGATGTGGAACTATAGCTCAGCAGAATCTTTTTTAAGAAATCCAGCTCTGGAATATTTATTTTGTATCTAGTTTGGATTTTAGTGCCTATTCCTCCTGCAGATGCCCTCGTTAGCCTGCTAACAGTTTATGAAGAGCTCAGCCCCTCGCGCCCATCTCAGCATCCCGGCGCTGCCCGGCGCGGTTCCGTTCCGCAGTGCCGGCCCCTGAGGGCTCGGGGAAGCGCAGCTGCGTGATGCGCTGCTTCGGGCTGACGCTGACGGCTTTGTCTGCAAGCAAATCCACGCTTTTTGTTCATGAAGAGACCAGAGCGCTTAGGGCTCAGCCCACGGTGGGCAAAACATTACCACGCTGGTGAGCAGTGACATGGCCGACAAGAATACCTTGCACTTGGTTTATAGCAAGTCTACGGGGAAATAGCTTTAGCAGGAAAAACATAATAGCTCTGGATTTATTCTCCTTTGATGCTCAGCATGCAAAAGGAGACTGTTTAGTGGAAATAGGAAAGGAATCCGGGATGGCCACAATGAAAATTTCCAGGTAAAACTGGCAGCTGTGAGCCCTAAAGTGTCGTTTCTTGCTGCGGAATAGCATCCCTTCAGTGCGAGTCAGTGGGGTAATCCCAGTACCTAGGATGAGTTAACTCCCTTCTGTAGGTGAGAGGGGACTTTTTTCCAGGCTTTGAAGCAAGTGGCAGTGAATGAAATCCTTGCTCGCCTTCTTGATTTACTTCTGACCATTGTGCCAAAAGGTTCCTGTTTGTTTCCCAAATATTGCAAGCGAGCATCGCTTTTATTGGATGGCTGTTTGTCCAGCTCCCTCCTCCTGCACCACGCTGGGGGAGGCATCCCAGGGCAGTGATGACCGGAGAGGCACAAAGTGACTCTCCAAACATAAACCCCAAGGCTGAAACCTCTGCTTAGCGTTTCAGGGTCACCGTAAAGATTTCTAACAGGTTTCTGGTCCAGCATACTGCGGAAAAATGGACCGCGAGCAGTGAGACAGAGCACTGCCCCCGTGAATTGCCGTCTCCTCAATACGTTTTAACACAGAGCTGGAGGCTCAAAGCATTGAGAGCTTTTTCCTAATGTTTAGTGATAAACCTTTGTCTCCTGTGAGTAAACAACCTGCTTGCTTTGCCACTTTTTTTCAATTTAAATGGGAGTACACTGAAGCCCTCTTGCAAAAACATTTATTATGTCAAGCAAAACTGGAGGGTTTGGGTTGTGTTTCTCTAGTCTTTTTTTCTTTTTTACTTTTAGTGTTCTCAAAAAATACTGCCCAGAGGCATGGGAAATGGCACATGGCTTTATGAAATATGCCCCCGTCCGAGGACACGCTATGTTTTTATTTTGTGACAGTCCAGGATTCAGTGCGTGGCCTAAATATTGTGGCATCCTATTTGATTTTTGAATTGTTGGATGGACTAGACGCTATAGCTCATGGACAACATGACCATTTTTCCTTGCGGTTTACCCTTTTTCTAGATTACTGTCTGTAAGTTTCAAAATGGAACAGGATTCCTCCGTGGTTTATAAATTAGGGCCATATTACAGCAGCACCCAATAGTGCTGCTATATTTTAGATGGTGTCAGGGTTTCTATTATAAACCTCATTTTTCAGAGGTTTATAGCTCAGCCATAAAAATTCACTGTATACTGGGACTTGGAATGTAACAGCTGCATCTCAGCCATGCAGAGGATGTGTTTGCATGTATTTTTTACAAGCGAAACAAAGCATGCTTTGTGTGTACATTTATACATAGAGGCCTGTGTAAGAATATTAAAACTCAGTATAAATTTATCCTAACTTTTGATTTCAAAGTTAGCTGCTTGGAAGTTAGGAAATGCCCCCTTTTGGCAGCCTGTGCAGCTTTAGTTCTTCCTGTTTGCCATCCTGCCCTGTGTGCTGAGACAGGATGCTGTTTAAAGAACAGCAGACAGGTGTAATTAAAGGCTGTCTCGGATTGCTTGCGCCCGGAGCGCCGGAGGCTGCTGCCCTGGGCAGGGAGCGCAGCCCATGGCGGCGTCCCCGGGGCGGCGCCCGGAGCCCATCCCCGTCCCCTCCGAGCATCCTCCGGGACAGCCCAGGCAGCAGTGCCGGAGCGGTGCTGGGACCCCTGGACACGAACACCTCTCCCGAACACCCGACACCACATTGTTGGGTCAGGGTCGGGTGTTCTTGAACTGGGGCGATGAGACAGAATGGAACCTTTTGAGGGGCAGAAGCTAACGGATCTGCTACTAGCTTGTGCTTACTTGGAGTGATTAGCTGGTAGCAATATTGATCTTAAGGGCCATTTTACTCACCGAGGGGTATCTGGCCTGCACTGTAAGAATTGTCCAAAAAGAAACCCTGAAAACAGATTTGCAACCCAGGCTATACCTCCAATATTATCTACACTCTTACTGCCTTTGAACATATATAATCAGTAGGTTTTCTTATGTTGACGTATGAATAAGATACCAACAGCCTCCTTTTAATAGCTTTGCATAATGCGCACACCTGCTCTGATATAATTTGCTGCATTTCAACAAATAAGCTAGCTCAAACAAATGAAGAATATCCTTCCACAGTGCTGCAAGCGCTCCTGTCAAAAGAAAACAAAAAGGGGCTATTTGTGTCCCCGCACTATGTACAGCCATCATACGACTGCAATGTGTCTTTATACGTGCAATTCAAACAGTCAACAACACAGAAGCAGTTCCATATATACAAATGGCCAAACAGCGAAGGAACGGCACAGATTCAGTCTGAACATTAAAAGGAAAAACCAGAAAACCCACACGATCTGCAAGTTGGCGTTGACCTAACTGTAGCTAAATGCGTCTCTCGTGACACTTCGGCCCTGGTTGACTCTCCATCTGTGTGAGTTTTAACATCAGTGGCAAACAGGCCTGTCTTTGAGCTTGTGTTTTTCTGTGTGTTAAGGCATTTTGACCTAGTGCTGCTGGCTGCCTTCTTTCTCCCTCCAAAATTCTGCCTGGTAAGATTCCGCCCATCAGATCCCTCTTCAGGCGCCGTCCTGGCAAGAAGACATCACTGCCGTTCTTCTAAAAGTCGTATTGAATTACGGCAGGGAGCGCATTTCTACATCCCGTCCACAGGTGCTCCTCAGTATTTCTCACCTGAATTCAAGCCTCAGGAACAGCACACTGTTTGGTGTGTGGTGTGTAACGGCAGGGAAGTCCCTCTTGCAGAGTGACAGGGGTGTGACGTCACAGCAAGCCCTCACCGGGCGCCCTGCACCGCACGCGGGGCGAGACTGCTTTCATCAACACACCTGCACAGCCTCATTAATTAATACCGTGTTTTATATTTTGTTTTAATAAAGCCTTTTCATTACGGAGCTTGTTCCCATGGTAGGAAAAATTGAAATTCTTTGCAAGAACATTATAATTAAGCTGTAGTGCAATGGGGAGGAATGTGTCTTGCTCGGAAAGCGCGTGTCTAAGCCGTCTTGTCGTAAGGGCGATCCCAGCAGGCTCGGGCAGGGCTCCTCTGCCTCGTGCCTCCGTCTGCCCGGAGCGTTGCACCTTTGCTTGCCATAGGGCTCAGTCTCAGTCGTATTTCATAAGCTGGAGAGATGGAGAACCTCTCTAAGGCAGCAGTTCCCAAATTTTTGGCTCGCTGAACCATTGCAGCTCTCAGAGGTGCTCGCGGCCGGCCAGGGCAGTGGCAGGGCAGCAGGTTTTATTGCTGAGCTTGGTTCTGCGGGTCATTTATTGACTGTAGGCTGCAGTCTGGGGTGTTCCCAGCCACACCATGGCAGGGATGGAGGGTGAAGGGTCTGCCGTGTGGAGCCAGGTCGGGGTTCTTCAGTTTAGTATAAAATAGCAAGAGTGGCAATATAGGAGGTAAAATACTTTGCTATTTTAGGTCTGTTGTAGATTGCTCCTGTAGTTTAAAAATCAATATACCTAGTGTATACACAGCTGTTCATAACATTGAGATTCGGTGTGAGAAGCATAAGGAAGCTGGGGTTCACGATGAGGTTAAAGCATCACTGTTCAAGAAAGACAACTCAGCAAGAGGAGTTAATTAAGTTGTGTCAGAATTAGTTGTGAATTTGGAAACAGATTTGTATTTTCTCTTTGACAAAAAATAGGGTTTATAAAATTAGGCAAAGCCTGCCCAGGAGGAGCCGTTCTGTTCCTGCCTGCTAGTGCATCTCTGACCTCAGGGATGCTTATTTACGAGCTATACGGCAAGAAGATTGAAATGCTTCATTAGCAAGCAACATTGCATGTTATCTGGAGAAGATCCTCATAGAGTAAATTAGGAGGGAAACATCTGTTGCTTTCTGTCTTGGTTTTAGTGCTCAATCTGGTGCTGATTCTGGCCTTTCGTGACCTTTTTAATATGTCCCTTCATCCTAAGTATGAGACATGTTTTGTTCCTTAACCGTGGATGTGTGTTGCAGCCTTTGAACTGAAACGCTTCAGAGTTCATCTCTGCTCTCTGGGAGGGATTTGTTCCCTTCTTATTTCCCTCCATTCCTGAGACCTTACAGACAAAATATTAGAGGTGGAGTTGGAGGGGAAGGCGACAGAGAGACAGTGAAATCCTGGGCCAGCAGAGAAAGAGATGTGTCTAATATGCATGCATGCATATATAGGATGGAGGGTTCTGCCCTCTTCCCCCTTCTGTGTAATGATTTTATAATAAAAAAAACAGCCACAGCTTAGGACAGAAAACTAAAGTCTTGCTTTACACAAAATTCATGGCACATTTAGGAATAAATATTTCTCGCAGCTTCGCATCCAAATATCCAGGTTTGGTGCAAAGAGAGGTGGCGTGGAGAAATTCTCTTCCTAAATCATACTTTTTCCACTGACCAACGCAGCACTGGCCGGTGCAGAGCCGCTCGGCTCCTTGGCTGGATTCAGCACAAGGTGCCGCCGCTGCTGGTCCCTTCCCACAGTTGATGGCAGGGAGACGAGATGGAGCTGGAGCTGGAGCTGGAGATGATGGAGATGGAGATGGTGGGTGTCTCCACCCCACGGGGCCGGGGCCGATGCTTCAAGCACCAACTCGCAGCCGTCATCCCAGTCGCAGAGGAGTTTTGTTCAAGGCTTAAAACACTTGCTCAAATTAACGACCAAAAATGTCAAATGTGTCCACAGCTAATTATTCATTAGATGAGTAATTAATGTGAGATAATCATGACATTTTACTGTTATTAATTTTTATACTCTAATAGGAATTAAATTGGTCTACGATCATAGAACACCAGCGTGCACTCTGCGCTGGAGGTGCCTGTTGCTGGGCTGGGCAGGATGCTCTCATGAGCCCTTGTGCCACAGGCTGCGCGTTGAAGCCCGGAATGCCGTTATCCTGCCCTGCTCCATAGCAGGGATGCAAATGGAAAGCACCACCCTGCAGGGATTCGGGGGGAGGCCGTGGGCCTCACACCGGATAACGAGGTGCAAAGTTTGCTGGCAGCTTGCAAAAAGAAATGAAATTACAGCGGAAGAGCTGGGATTTCATTTGAGTTTGTTCTGAAGGGAGTGGAAGGAACTGGCTTGGTGAAATCCTCGTCACCCAGTCAATCATTACTTTTAGGTCATTTAAGGAGGGATATCCTTAAGCTTATTGCAAACAGGGGACAAAATATTTTGCATTATAACACACCTTATCCCTAGACAGCGTATTCTAAACAAACGCCTTCTGCCCAGATAAGACTTTCAGTTGGCAGTGGTTTCCCTAATTGCATCTTCTTTCAGGCCTTGCTGGGAAACATGCCTTGCAAATTCAGTACTGTGATTAATTTATATGAAGGATGCAGTGTTGAGTTTCATGGCTTCTTTTCCCTCGCAAATATATTCATTCCTCAAAGGATGTTTTGAGCTTTTGCACCAACAAAAATTCAGGATTCTCCAGCAAGTATAGAAACAAATAAGCCTGAGATGCAGCGTTTCTGTTAAAAGTGTTTGTTCATGCTATGCTGTGCCACCGATCAGTGCTGAGACCCTTCTAAGGAAACGTTCCGATGGTTGTCAGCATTCTGTCTCCCTCTGTTTCCCATCAGAATAACGCAGGAGATGCCAAATCGGGAACCTGGACACCTTCCTGCTTTGGTCAACCCAGCAGTCTCAGAAGAGCGTGCACGCAGGTCAGCCACTATTAAGCGAGGGCTGCTGGCGAGAAAATCTCCCATCACACGTGGACTCCACCTGGGGAGTGGAGTGGACTCCACACATGGGGAGCTTATTAAAAGACCTGTCTCTCCAAATGATAATTCCTCTGGCAACAGGAATTTCCTTCCATGGATGTCTCTGTTGACATGGGCAGCGACCCAGACAAGTGAGGAGTAAGTGGCATTGCAAGCGTAGTTCAGTGCGTTAACTGCAAATAAGTAATTCTTTCTGCACATGTTGATTTTTAAGGGATTTTGCTCTGAGAGAGTGTTGACACTGTTGGGCTTCCTGAGATCAGTTTTTTAACTTGCTGCTGTATCTCTGCTTTAAATAGAGAGTTGCGGGATGCAGGTACACAGGCTGAGCCTCCCAAATACCAAGCCTAGTTGTCTTCATTAAAGCAACGATGAGCTCAAAAAGAGCAAAGCCAAATGTATTGGGTTCTGTTCATTAAGAGACTGGCGGGTTTCTGGCTTTGTTGTCTTTTAATACACCAAGAACAGATGCAGGTTGACAAGTGGCACCAGCCAAGGGACACAGCTTTATAAGGTTGTGTTGAAGCAGGGCTTGGAAATAGCCAGCTGAAATCTAATTTGTAGCCAAGTGGAATAAATTGGAACTGATAGTTATTCAATTAATGGCATGGGCAGCAAGGTGAGGTCTCCTCTCAAAATAGCAGAATAAGGTTTCTTGACAGGGAGGTTTGGGAGAACAGGGCACGGCACCAGGTTTTCAATCAAATTCAGCCATTAATCATCTAAGTAGCAGGAGGGAGATGTGATTATTATAGAGAGGCTCAGCAAAATGGTTTGAGTGAGCACTTCCCAAAATGTGATGGAATCCAAACCTGAGCCAGTGGACGTGCCCTGGAGCCTGCCGGGAACCAAGAGTTTCCCAGGCAGCGCTGGATAAACCGGGAACCTCTGTCCTGCCAGAAGCACCCGCTGGGACCAAAGCCCTGCTGTGAAGACCCCTCTTCAGGGGGTCTTATGCACTGATGGCATCCCTGGGCACAGAGACTCGGCCTCTTCTGCCATTTGCCTGCTAAATTAGAAGTTCCTTTTGTATTTCAAAATGTTGTGTTTGCCTGCTGAGGGGGTGGGTAAGAATGGTCAACTTCAGTGTCTTTTTAGTGCTTGTTGTGCATCCAGTGATGCAGAGGAGGTGGCTCGCTGATGTATTCGCCAGACTTCTTGCAAATTCCCGTGGTGCGGTGTTTCAGATCTTTGGATAATTTGCATAGTGATGAAACTGCCATAGTTCTCTCCACTACAAGCAGACCAAGAAATATAGAAAAACTTTTTTTTTTAATAGGAAGAAAAATTTCTTCCTATGCAAATGACCTCCATAATAATATTATCAGTGTTGCCTCAGGCTTGCACAAGCTGAATGGAAGAGAAGTTGAGTTATCAGTTCAGTATATAAGCAGGAAAGGAAGACTCATTTTACCTGGAATAATGGGACTCTTTGGTTGCATTTAAGGGCAAGCCAAACAAATAATTTGACAGGAAAGTCTTGTTTCGATGGCTGGAAGCCATCGGGATCGTCTCTGTGCTCTGTTCTCGGGGCGCGGGGCTCGGACGGACGTAGCTGCGGGTGCAGCGTGTGCCCGGCCCCTGGGGCTGAGTGGTCCTGCGTGGACCCCATGGGCTCTGCGCGACCCGCGCCCAGCGCCGGCGCCTGCTCGAAGCCTTGGGTCTCGGTGACCTGTCGGTGCTGGTGGTTCTGGCCGCAGCGCCAGGCGCGCGAAGCTCGGCGGCGGCAGGAGGCTGGTCTGCTGCCCACATGGGAACCACGGGCACCTCGATGGGTCTGCGGGACTCGTGCCAGGCTCTGAGCCGCTTGCAGCAGCCTCAGGGTGCAAAAACCTTGTTCAAGAACGTGGTTAATCCCCTCGCTCCAGGCTCTGCAGTCACTGGGCTACCGAAGCGTGAGAGCAGGACGCTCCTCTGTCGGCACTCGGCAAAGCCCAGCAGCACTGCACCAGAGCTTGCTGCAGCTCCACGTCAGCTGACATCCAGCTTTCTGCTCGGGAGCCACAGCGCACACCGGCACATGCAAGAGAGAGCAAAGCAAAGTTCGCCGAGGCTTCTTCCAAAGCCTAAAAGTTCTCCCAGTGCAAGGTTTTGGTGGTGTGAGGTTGGGGATTTGTGCCAGGGGCTCCCAAGTGGCGGCACCCCGTGAGCTGCTTTTCACAGACACCAGGGATGCCGGCCCTGGGGCTTTCTGATTTATGCTGGCACTTTGCTTCCAGTTATGGCTATTAAAGAAGTCATGACAAATGCTTCAGCAGTAAACAACAGGGCTGTTGTGGGCTTTCCCCGCAGAGAGTAGCAGGTCGTATTCGGGTTTTGGCATAGAGACTCTCTTGGCTGCTGCAAATGAGAACAATTGAAATTTTGTGCAGATTAGCTCAGACATTGAGGTCAACGTAAATGAACCACAAAGATGAAGTCTAAACTATGAAACATTTCTCAAGTTGTAATCTAAATATAGTCCAACATCTGTGGTCTTTCATTAAAAGTGAAGTTACGAGAGTGAGATTTCACTCAGCGACACTGATTTGGTGCCTGTGAAATCATTAACAATTTGATATTGTAGCTTTCTCATTATAAACTTTTGTGGGAAAGGGGAATTAATTTTTCTGTGCAGTCAGAAGTTGTCAGAGGAGATCCCTCCCTTCCTGCATAACCGCATCAGAAATTCCTCGTGAACGTGCATTGACCTCTTCTCTCTGGGGAACACATTAGCTGAAGTCGCACTTCTAATTAAACCTGTGCTGCAGAAGAGGAGTGTAAAAATAATGCAGAATAACAGTGGCAGGCCTGGAGGAATTTGTAGGAGTATTAAGCAAGGCAGAGTGTAATACATCAGTCGGCTTTCAGATCGGGACTCCAAAGAGGAGGCTGCTCCTGGCAAATCTTTTCAGATTGTAGGTAGGACGTTTTTCTGTAAGCGAGAATATAAGGGAAGTCACAGGATCTTCTTATTGTGGCAACATCTCAAGCTGTCTCCTGGTGCGCAAGCACTTTATCAGCTCGCTGGGAAGCAGAAGGCACCAGGATGGAAGGCGTTTCTCTCTCCGTCTTCGTACGCTCCGGTCCCTTTGGAGCCCATTGCCCCGGGCACCCCTTCCCCCCCCAGGTCTGCTCCGGAGGCCAGCTGGGGAAGAGTAAACGCACACCTCCTCTTGTTTCCCCCTTGCATGGCCATCTCTTATCTTTCTGACTTGGATTAATGTCTGCCAAGAGACAAGTGTACATGTGGCTCGCCAGACCCATCGGACGGACCTGCCATGTCTCTGGCTGCCGCCTGGTGCTGGTTTTGCTGGTAAAGGCTTCTCCCCTCTCCTTCCCGAAGCCAGAGCCACCGACGCAGCTCCTGGTGACAGCAAATGCCTCTGCTGCGCGATGGCAGGGAAGGAGCAGGCAGTGCGGGGAGCGATGGGGGTCTGAGCAGAGACAGGGACCGCTTGCTAGGGCCACCTTGCCCAGCTTCTCCCCAAGCCCTTTGTCCTTGGTTTAGGGTGCTCAGTTTGCATATCTGTAAACAAAATAATGTGTAATTCCATCGTGGAGAAAGCAACTTACATAAATGGGGAAAATGAGAAAAGATGCAAGTGGTCTTACCTAGCGCTGGTATCAAATTTACAAGGTAGACGCGACCTGTATTCTCAATAGTGCTTCATCTTACCAGGTTGAAGAAGTAATGATGAATATTTCTCTTTGGCAGTGCGATATTGACGGGAGGATTCACTTTGCCATGGTTGTGCTCTCATAAAAGCTCGGGAGAGCTCCAGGTGTTCTCTCTTTAATATTGCATTGGTAGCCTGATGGTTTCTTGCTGACAAAACTTCCACAGTCCTTAATATCAGCCTGTCTGCATTCATCATCTGCAAAGGTTTTCCCTCCTGTCAGATACTGGAATAGCATTAGACAGACAACGGAGAAAGTGTAGGAAGCCAATATGATCATTTTTTAATATAACCCCCTTATACCAGGGAGGTGGTTGTGCTGTGATTACTGGAAGTTGTGATGCAAAGTGGAGAAATACTAGATGTCATTGTAGTGAAGCATGTGAAAATATATTTTTCAATATTCTGCTTGTGTCCAGCTGCAGTACTGAAAAAAAACCCCGCTCCTGGCCTATGCATCACTCCTGCATGGGTCCTGCAGGGACACGGAGTGATACTTGGAAGGAGCTACAAGTCCCGTTCAGCAGTCCGCGTGGGTTCAAAGGCAAGGAATATCTGGCACCCCTGAAGAGTTACCATCTTCAAGAGCAACCGTTGCTCCTTTTATAGACCATCCCATCATTTATCAAGGAAATATTGTGCAATACCGTCAAAGTTCAAACTTCATATTCTGTAGTGTGCCCAGGGGCCTGTTCCTGCTGGGCTGCAGGGCTGGGCTAGCGAAACTGCAACTGGGGAAGGATCAGGCGTTTGACTTTTAACCACACTCTTCATTGGCATGAATATTAACGCCACGTGAGAGGGTTATCAAACTGGCACGTGCCTGCAGGCTGCAACAGCTCGCTGGCGGATCTCGCCACTTGCTTGTTAATGGGAAATTTATCAGTTTGTCGTGGCAGTTCTGGTGGCATCCCTTTGAGACTGGTTCTGAGCCCAGTAGTATTCAATATTTTATCAACCATCCGAAAGAAACTATAAAATCGTTACCTGCAAGTTTTATCACCACTTCCATTTGTGAAGTTTTGCAGGGTAATAAATATTGATGAAGATTCGTCACAGAAATTAGTCTGAACACAGTTATTAGAGATGGGTGGAGTTATCAACATGTGTTTGAAGTGAAAAGCAAGCTTTTGCATCAAAAAGAAGGGTGAGAGCAGATTGAGAGGGTAGCAGCAACCCGCAGTGTCTCTGAAAATGTCTTCCAATCCATAAATATGCCAAGCTGTGGGAGTTAGGACTTTGTACGGTTCTGTGGTGAGTGGTGCTAGCACGTACCCAGCCATGGTATGGACGTGCTGGAACATGTCCAGAGGAGGGCCACGAGGATGCTCAGAGGGCTGGAGCACCTCTCCTACAAAGACAGACTGAGAGAGCTGGGGTTGTTCAGTCTGGAGAAGAGAAGGCTCCGAGGAGACCTCATTGTGGCCTACCAGTATCTTAAGGGGGCCTACAGGAAAGCTGGTGAGGGGCTTTTTAGGCTGTCGGGTAATGGTAGGACTAGGGGGAATGGATTAAAACTAGAGATGGGTCGATTCAGAATGGACGTTAGGAAGAAGTTCTTCGCCATGAGGGTGGTGAGACAATGGAACAGGTTGCCCAGTGTGGTGGTGGGAGCCCCATCCCTGGAAGCTTGTAAGGCCAGGCTGGATGGGGCTCTGAGCAACCTGGTCTAGTGGGAGGTGTCCCTGCCCATGGCAGGGGGGTTGGAACTAGATGATCTTTAAGGTCCCTTCCAACCCTGACGATTCTATGATTCTATGGTCTTCTCACTTTTAAAGGTGGGGGCTGTGGGCAGAGAGTGCTGAGTGTGGAGCGCAGGCAGTGAGACCCCGGCACCGCACTGCGCCGGGGCCCGCCTGCGGAGCAGGGAGAGGGCCCGGGAGAGGGGAGGCGGGGTGGGGGGATATTTATGCATGAAGGACTGTCAGGGCTGGAAAGATGAAAATCTGTTGTGCTCTCCCAGGGCTCCTAACTTTCTCCCCTCCAGGCAGCTGGCAGGATTTCTCTAAATATTTGAGATGGTAAAGGGCTTAAACTGGATTACTCCTGGACATGAGCAATTATAATTGCAAATGCACTATTATCTGAGCACTCTCCTGATGCTGTTCTGGCACTGAGGCATGACACGGTGACAGGCGGGGTATGAGGGTCAAGCGCGATGCAAGGAGAGAGCCCTCCCCTGGTACCTCGCTAGCTGGTTTGCGGCAGACCTGACCTACAGGGAGCCGTCCCTTGCGGAGCATCCCCTTCCCCTCATCCGAGGGCTGCAGAAAGGGCTTGCAGATGCCCCAGGCTTCAGTAATTGTATTGTTTTGCAACTGTATTTATTAAATGGATAAATACCAATTAGGAACAAGTATAAACCCAGTGCATTTTGCTGTGTATCCGTTTCAGTTGGAGTTTGTTGGACATTAATGTTCTTTTAAGAAGGCTTGGTTTTTTGGAGGTTTTTGGAGGAGAAGAAGGTTTTTTTGGAACAAAGCACAGCTTTCTGTTTTTTTCTGAAGTACAGTATTTAGATATAGTTATACATATTTAAAGCTATGCCACTCAATTTATATAAAGGGGTAAAATCCATATTCAGAGAGCAAAAATAATGATGGTGGAAAGGGTATAAAACATCCATTTCAATACACGTGTAAAATAGCCGTGTGGCAGTGCAGGTGACAGCCCAGCAGCCCTGAGATTTACCCTGGTGTTTGCTGCTGCCAGGGTGGATGGCAGCTTGGGAAGGAGGGTGGTCGTCCCAGCTGGAGGCTGGCCGGACTGCGAGCTCCATGTTTCGGCATGAGATTGGTCCCTGCCTCTTTCCTGCTCTCTTTCTTGAGCTCCGGGCACAAAGCTGTCGGCCTCCAGCCGCAGAGAGTCACTGCTGCAGCATCCCGGCTGGCGCTGGAAGAGCAGCGGCTGCTCGCCCTGGGAGACCCACGTGCCCGGAGACGGGAATTGGGTGTTTACGAGAAGGGTCTGGCAGGAGGATCTTGGAAACTCTGCGGGTCCCGGTCCAAGGCTGTTCCAGGTGGAGGAAAGTAGAGGAGACGGAGCCTCTGCGCAGAGCGTGGGACGTTGAACTGCAAATCTCGAGTGGGACCAGCGTGGGGGCCGGCAGGGCGCCGGAGGGGGAAGCACCCGCAGCGGGGCCAGAGCCCACTGGGCAGCGGGAGCATGAGGTCTGGGCAGGGGTCTGGGGCCGGGGCGGGCGACAGTGCCCGTCTCTCAGTGAGCCCCACGTGGGCCGCAGGGGGGGATGGAGCGGCTCTGTGGGGGACACGTGTGGTGGCAGCAGTGGCCGCAGCGGCACCATTTGGTTTGGTTTTTTGTTTGAGGGGAACACAGTGTTAAAAGAACCTCATGTTTTTAAATGCATTTTTCAGTGTTGAATTTACCTGATCCGAGTGATTGGCAGTGTATTGTTAAATAGGAAATCGGTATATGGAGCACAAAGCGAGATCCCCATTCCTGGCAGCGAAGGGTGCGTTGGGAGGAAACACGCTGCACAAAATGCAGCATTTTCTACAGCCTGAAAGCACTCCCCTTCCCGGAGCCAAGAGGTTGGGAATTTACCTCCTGCCTGGTTTCCAGAGAGATCCCCGTGTTTCTGTCACACAGAGGAGAACAGATCAGAGGACGTTCAGCGGGAGCTCGGGAGACTGGTGATATATGAGCCTTTTAAATGAAGTGTTTGCATATAGTAGTATTGGAAACAGGCCGCCCGCAGTTCACACGCACACACACCCACGCACTCAGCATCCTCAGCATCTCTCCAGCCTCTGGGAAAACAGCTGCCTTCCCTTCCAGCAGTACAAGCCAGGAGACTTCAATGTTCCCCCCGTGAAAAGCAAGGAAAAAGATGATGTACATGAGCATCCGGCACAATAGGAAGGACCATGATGTCCCATCTGCTTGTCTAGAAAGCCGGGCAAAATCATCCGATATAATTTCTGCTGTGGCTTCTGTTGGGAAAATGAGGCAGAGGTTTAGCCTTGTGATGAAATAGCTTTCAGGACTGTGTAAGGCTTGATTGCAGCTCTTTAATTAGCTATCCAGCACGGCTCATCCCTCTGCAAAAGGGTGTCACAGGCGGTGGGCTGCACACCAGGAGAGCAGCACTGTGGTGCCGCCAGTATTTAGGTTAAAGCCCGGCATTATGTGCAATACAGAGTTTCCTTCGCGGGGAGGGTTGGTGGGGATAAAGACAAGACACCTTCAGCGTGTCCCTCAAATATCTGCTCATCTTTGGTGCCTTGCTTGGCATTTGAAAATGGTTTGAAGTCGAGGTGTTGATAAAAGGAAAGCTTCATAAAACAATGCCAACAAAAATAAATTAAATCCTTTTATCTGATTCCTCGCCGGTCCCCCGAGGTTCATGAGACGTGGGGTGGGGGGACCGCAAGGTCATCTGCAAAGAGGAAGCTGGAAAGGCTTTTTTTTATATCTGCATGAGCAGTTAACTGGAGCATGCTGCAGAGTGTTTACGGCAGGATTTTGGCTTCACAATGGATTAAAAGATTTTAAAATCCATCTGCAGAATATCTTGAACTTTAGCGTTGTTGCGTGCTCAAAATAACGTTAGTCTTTTAATGTTTGATGCACTGGGAGCCTTGAGGGGAATCGAAGGATTTTGAAATGGCGTGAGAAGGGGAGGGTGGCTGTTGGCATTAGTGGGGTCCTCTTGGAATCGGTGACATGGGACCCACTGCCGGCAGAAACACCACCGCGAGCTCAGGGACCCCCGTACGGAGCCAGGCGAGAGGACGGTTTGGGAGCATCCGAGTCGCTCCTCGGCCCCATGGTGCGACTGCCCGGCGCGGGCTGGGTCTGGCTGCAGCGACGGGGCAGAGCCCCCGGCCTGACCCCAGCTGCTGACAGCTTCGCTTCTGCCTCCACTGAAGCTCTTGGGGACCGTTTTACCTGGAGAAGCTGCTTTGTAAGGGCCCTGTGGAGGCTGGGTCTGCAGCATGAGCCAAGGCTTTCGCCGTCTCTGTGGAAAAAGACGCCCTTGGGCTCCCCGAGCTGATCTCGCCCAGATGGCATTGGCTGTGTTCGGCAGGGCTCTCCTGCTGCTCCGCGTTGTATTCCGTGATTCTCTGGTGTCCAAAGCACCTTGGTGTGCACGTGCCCCCTCCTTTTGCTTTCTTGCCCCCCTCGCAGAAGACGTCCTTCCCCATACCGTCTAGCGCGGGAGCTGGAAACATGGAGGAGGAGGAATGTTGGCTTGGGCACAGGCCTGGCTGAGTAGACTGCGGAGATGGAGAAGACAAAGTTTGCTCTATCTCTGGAGACAGCTCTTCCTCCATCTTTTCAGGAGCTCATGTGAATTTGGGAAGCCTGTTTTTAAACCCACACTTAAGCCGATTTTCAGAATTATTCAGAAATAACATCCTAATTGGTTCCAAAGTCCCACAAATGCGTGGCTGCCTGGAAAAGTTAAGGCGTCAGTAAGAGTATGAGTTGGTGGCTTTCGGGGGCTTGTGGTCCTGCTGCCGTTGGTAGCCCCAGCTGCGGCAACCCGGGGTGCCGGGATGGGGACTGCCCGGTACTGCCGCCCTGACCTACCACCCCGGGACCAACTCCCAGTGCCCTTCGCTCTCGCGGGGCAGAGGGTGTCTGCCAACACGGAACCATGCGTCGTGGCCTGTGACAAATCGCTTTTTAATTGCCTCAAGGAAGAAATCCATTAGTCTTCCCTTTACGTGAGAATCATAGCAAAATTCTGCTAAACATGAGCAGATGATGCGCTCCAAATAGTGCAGGCTCTGCTGCTGTTTTCAGTTTACATCACTGTCTGGTTTGGAGCATTAATTTTCAATCCAACAAAATTGAACTGTCGGAGCCCCCTCCCGCCCCCTCCCAGCTCTGCTGACACAGGGAATGGCGTTACGGTGATGCATCAATTGTCAAAGAAATTTATCTTGTCTTAGTCCCCACTTTCTTTTGTTGTTTGTTTTTTTTTTGTTGTTGTTGTTTTTATTTTTTTTTTTAAGCAAATGACAATTCTTTCTTTTCTTAGAAGTGCAGCCAATAGGACCTGGAAGGCTTTGACCCTTCTGGCAGCAATGTGCCGTAGCTTTCCCACATCTCAGGATTGCAGCAAACAGGCAGAAACCTCAGAGCATGTTGTTCTGGCAAATTACTGCCCTGCCATCTTAATTTAAGCCTTGTTGCTACAAAAAAGGGTTCAGAAGCGCCTCTGAGCTATTGACAGCTGTGGCAATCACAGACTGCTTTTGCTGTGGCTGGTGGCCCTTTCAGCCAGGTTTGTTGCTATTTTTAGGTACCTTTTATAGGAAGAAATGCAGTTAATGGCAGAATCGGAGTTTTACCAGTCTGCAATGTCTTTTTTTCTCTCTGGGCTTTTCCCATTTGTGAGGATTCACTGATCTTGGCACAGGTTTGGAGTGAGACAGCAAGAAGAAAATGCAGGATGCAGGACCACCTGTAAAACCAGCCTCTCTATCTGCTTGTCTAGCAGTAGCTGGTGATTTACCAACTGACGCTCCCCGCATCGTGTTTCGTCTTTACGGCATCTGTCATGGCTGAGAGACCCCGAAGCGGTTGCTGGACACGGGGATGCGACCCGCTGCCGATGCTCCCGCTGGGGTGGGAGCAGAGCATGGCAGTGCTGCTGGCCGTCCCCAGTGGTCCCTGCAGCACTGCTTAAAAGATACAAAAAGGGTGAAAAAACTGGCTGGAATGCGTACGTGGAGCCTTGGTCACCGAGTGGTGCGATCTTGCTGTGCTCAAATGTTGCCTAACAGGTAGAACAGTAGCAATAAATATAACCTGATCTAGTGGGAGATATCCCTGCCCATGGCAGGGGGGTTGGAACTAGGTGATATTTAAGGTCCCTTCCAACCCTGACAATTCTATGACTATGATTCTACTTCGTACCATACGATCAAGACATAAAATGCAGGGAGGACCATTTTCCAGACAAGGAATACCATTGTTGGATGTTGCAGTGTAAAAAATGAGACCAAAAATTGACTGTAATTGAAATTTGCTGTATAGAAAAGGAGCTACAAGGAGGAATCTAGAGTCAACACAGGTGGTTTGCTAACCCTCTGCAAATTCGACTTTGTTGACTCTGTTACTTAACTTTATTTCTAAGTTATTATGTAGAAACAAGTCTCTTAACACTTGCGCGTTTGCTCTGCTCTTATAAGGAATATGTATCTTTAAAATTGCAGATTAACATTGTGTTAAAATTCATTATTATAATGTGCACAGGGAAATTATACTAATATAAACATTTATGATAGAGTGTAATTGTTGAAATTTCAGCAAGTAGTCCCAGTTTAGTGCCCAACCTGTAACATGAAACACTTCTCTGGTCACAGCTCTTTCTTGCTTATGGGACCAATAAATGAATTCACATTTGCAAGTTAGATAAATCCTTTGAATGTATTATTGATGCAAACAAATGAGGATCGGGGCTCTAGACAATACCTAATGAAGCTGACTCGACACAGGCTGTTCCCACTGAAGGGTGCCAGGTTTCGGTGCGGGAAGATGGATGCCTGTTTCATCCCATAATTATCCCGTGGCTTATACTCGCTTTCTACATTCCTTGGCTAGGCACAAAGCTAAGGGCACCACGATAAGTAATTAATTACTGGGGATCCATTGGCAGCTATTAAAGAAAGCTCATGCTCAGTTGATAGTTTGTGACTGTATCTGCGCTTTGATCTCCTTCTAGACTCAGGGTGTTGACTCTCCCAGTTATTTTTTCTGGTAAATATTGCTAATCAGAAGATCTTTTAGAAGAGGTTTGTACCTTTTCTGAAGGTGGTTGCTTTTTTCTTCAGCTGCAGACTCCAACTGGTGCTAAATAAACTTAGTTGAAAAGCCCTACTCTATACATCTGAATTATAAATAAGGTGCGCAGCATTGAAATAAACGCCAGCTGAAAGGCTGCAGCAGTACGTGGTGGAAAGCACCTTTAACCTGCTGGAGAACTGAACATTTCCCTTCCCTGACAAGAGAACCAGTGGAGAGCAAAAGGTTACTCTCCTCCTACGCCATTAAGGAAGGCATTCCCAGCTTCAGGACTTAATCCAGAAAACAAATCAGGTGCTTCATGCCACAGGGTGGGGCGAAGCTGCTGTAGACGCTTCAAAACTGCATCCACGGGTTGCGAGAGACAATGATTTCTACATCGAAATTGAGCGTCTGTGATACTGTAAAATGGATTCAGCCCGAGTTAATAGGATCCTGTTTTCTCCCCAAGTGTTTCTGGGCTGGGTTCCGCAGGCTGCATGTTCATTCACGCACGTGAACCGCGGGGTGCTGAGGGATGCGGGCACAGCATCCCCGGTGCTGGGATGCATCAGGGGCTCGTAACCTCACTGGGTATGGGTCACTTCATCTCCCTTTCCCTCGAACCTCAGGCTGCAAAAGATCCTGTTCTTTCCCTACATTGTCTAGGCGCAGTTTGTCGCCCTGGGCTGGGTGGTACAGGCGTCGCAGCAGCCTGTTTGAAGGGGTATGAGCCTGGTGTGAGCGAGAGCCCGGCGGGTGCTGGGAAACTTTATTTCAGCCAACAGGAGACAAGTGCAGTCCTATCGAGATCTTCTAAAGCAGAGAGGCCAGACAGCTACCCCGAGCACCTTCCAGGGTGGGTTTGTTACTCCTCCACAGGCAGGCAAGCACAATTCCCACGATAGCAATTCTCTTTTCTAACATAATATAGAAACCAGTCTCCATGCCTGCCAGGGCAGATCTCAAGATACAGGGGGAAAGTTTGTGCATGCATCTTTTTGACTCTTCCTCTTTTAACTGTCCTTTTAACTGTCCATAATCCGGGTAACTTGGGGAGATGGCATCCCAAATAGCATCCCTTGATAGGCCACAACAGCGGTGCTTCTAATTACAGGGTATGCTGCCGGAAGGTTTGTTAACTGCAGAAAAACAGCAGCGTTATAGGGCAGGGAGGGATGGCGCTGTGTTAGAGAGACCCCAAATGCAGCTCCATTCACTGACTCTCCTCTGGCACAATGCGGCAGACAATGCTGGTCGTTCTTGTGTTTCTCTGAATTTGAGGCTACGCTGCTGGAAGTAGTACATTTTAGAAAAACAGGCATTTATTGGGTAATTGTGGAGAGCCACATCTCTCTGGAGCTGTCGGCAGGAAGGTTTCCCATGGAAAAAAATGCAGCGTGGGAGTCAGGCAGCTATCGGAATGACCTCCAGAAATGCCACCAGGGAAGACAAGTTAAGTGGGGCTGAGACGGACTCTTGTGTCCTGGGGCCAGGAGAGAAAAATACAAGTTTGTTTGAACACCTCGATCTCGAAGTGGCAGCTGGAGTTTTCCTGTTTCTCAGCTTTAATTCTCACTGGCAGCAACTTGAATTCATAGACCTAATTGCGGTTTCTCTCTTCTGTGCAGGTGGCAACCAACTGGCCGGTTGGCAATGAGTAATGCATTGGGTTAAAGGCTTCAGAGGGATAGTTACGTGGTCAGAGAGGTCACAGAAACTATTGTCAAGGCCCAAGCACCAAACGGAGCTATAGCAACTTGATTAATTGGCTAAATTAGAGAGGCTTTGACCTACCTCACGGAAGTTTAATGAATTAGTTGATTAGTTACAGAAAGTTGTTTCACCACAGTAAGGCAGGGAAGGTCATTGGTCTCCAGACAATGACCTCCTCTGGAAACTGCCAGAACGATGCTTTAGGGCAAACTGTTTTTCTCACTGTGGTGGAGTGAATGAGGTTTCCAGACCCTGTGCAAAGCACAACAGAAAGGAGTGTATTAAAACTCTGCAAATCCTGCAATGCACGGGAGCCAGTGTTACTTTTCAGCATCCCGACACTGGTCAGGCTAGCTTGCTTGCTGATGGCTTGTGCATTCCTATTTTCCACCTTTCTTCCCTTCTTTTTACCCCTTCGTTTGCTGTGTTGATGTGTTTGGAGAACTTGCCGCTCTCCCTCCTGTTCTGGTACCAATATGCCCCGCAGAACAATGCTGTAGAGCTGCTTTTGGTTTGGCACACTGCAGTGTGGTGGGAACAGTTTGAGGTTAATCATGCTTATGATATAACACTTTTATGTGGGGATGCTAAAGTGCAATAGTGTGAGTTTGGGCTTCTGCCTGTGTTCATAGTTTTGGGGGAAACGCAGATAAAATTGGGTACAGAACGTCTGCTACGCATTCAAGGCAGGTTGCTTCCCTGTGATGTGGAAGACAGGATGGGAGTGGAGCAGGAGGACACTCCTGTTTTGGGCTGCTCTGCCCCGAATGCCGAGGGTTCCCCGTGTCCCGCCCCCCC
>VYZM01023215.1:40402-69662 GCA_013398915.1 Dromas ardeola
AGCAGAGCCGCCGGTGACGCCGCAGCACCGTGTGCTCCTCAGGGCGTGGGACTGGGGTGCTTTGGCTGGTCCCTCTCCTTTCTGGCTGATTTCAGACCGTTTCTGGGATGTGGTGGGACCCTTCGCGTAGCTGTCAAATGCCTTGGTACGCCCAAGCGCAGGAAAATGTTCTCTTTTCCCTTCGACTCGCCCAGGAACAGTTCATCATCAGGTGCTGAATAAAAAGGGACTGCTAGGATTAGCATTTTGGAGCTTGCTCATTACAAGTCGTTGCACTTTTAAAATGAGTTTCCATTTACATTTTTTGCCAAAAGGCAGCTGTGAAAAAGCCCTTGGACTAAACTCTCTCCTTAGGGGGTAAAGCAACCTCCAGTATATTTTAATGGATTCTTGTCAAATTACTGATCAGAATAAATCCAAGTGCTCTTGGAGACTGAATGTTTCTTGTTAAACTCTCCAAAAAAGAATAGGATTGATTTGGAAATGTCACTTGTGATTTAAAAGCTTAAAGGTGAGAACGTCGGGATATAATTAGCAGCAGCTGATTTTTCTTTCCTTTATTCCTTGTTGTCTGCGTGAAAACATGATGCCCCCGCGTGACTTTCTCAGCCAGCCCGAACTGGTGGCCAGCAAAGGTGGTACCTGAAGGTGCAGAGGTGGGTCTGAGATCTCGGTTGCCTCCCCTGGGTCAGGAAAACCAAGCAATTTCAAGTGATTGAAATGTGAGGTTCAAATCGGGATTTACCACGTACTGTCATATGACGAAATCGGTGTTCCCCTGCACAAGGAAAGGCAGCAAAAAATAATGGTATTTAAAGAGTAGTTTTAGCAGTCAAAGTCAATGTGATAAAAGGCCCGCTGATAGGGAGAAACATACTGGGACCTCAGTTCTTAATTTAACTGGATTCTTTCTTAAGAAAAGAGATGAGGTCCTGCAACACTGTACTGATTTCCAGTATTGGGAAATATTGGTGTGAATACCACTGTCACATCCACCCCCAAGCCGAGGGGACAGCAGTTTCCCAAAGGACAGGAGCCAGGTGTCTTTGCTGGGGAAAGGCAGAGAGGGAGGAACGCTGCGTTGTTTCCCTGTCTGATGAAGAGCAGCAGGCGTTTGACCGACAGGAGGTGAGATGGTCCTTTGCCCAGCGGGGTCCCTGTGCCGGGAGGTGACGTTTTGCCCAGGAGCTTTTTGGCGTGTGGCTCCATCCTCTCTCCTGGCTTTGCTTTCTCGGCCATGCGTTCATTGACCTTCTGACTTCATGGGCTCTTTCTGCGCTGGGGAGAGCACACACAGATCGTTTCTTGCTACATTAGCATTTTCAAACGTAGTTGATGCTTTCTGAAATTATATGTGCTACAATAAAAAGTCCAGAGTTGTTGCCCTGACTTGAAGAGACTTTTTTTAAAGAGATCTTCTGCCGTTGAAAGGCAATCTTGCAGCAATTAATGGTAAAATTACATTTCAGGTGAACAGTATACATCGTTTTAGAGATTAATTCTTCTGGTAATGTGATCTTTCATCACTCTAGGTATTACATTTGAAATAAACCTTCATTTCTCAAAAATAGAATGTGAGCCTATAAATAGAAATCATATTGTGAATTCAGATTTTAACTGAAATCACTGATACAAAGTATTCAAGATACAGTCTTTGAAAAAGTCTGATTGTGATAATCCCACAGCGTTAAAATTATATTGTGCCGCCAAAGGTATGAAAAGACCCGTTCTCTCTTTTTTTCACATTCAGTAAGTGTAGCCATTGATCAGGATCACCCGGTCCATTCTCCATCCTCGCTTTGCCCTGATGATGTGCATTTCTTCTGCTCATATTATCTTTGTTGAATTTGAGTAAGATTCAATTTCCTGACATCTAAGGCTCTTTGTACTTTGCAAATTGTTATCCTTCGTTATAAAAGAGGACACATTCATTCAGCCCTCCGGTAACTGTGGACGAAGAAACGTGCCGAGGGTACAACCCTATTTCAGCCTACGGCAGATGCAGTACACCGTGTGCTCCACTGGTATCTCGCACCTGCCCGGCTGTACCCGCTCCAGCTTAATCATGTCTGCGATGTCTGGCTTTACTGGAGGGGGCAGGCAAAGAAAATACGTCAGGGCTGGAATGTGGAGTGTGCTGGAGGGCTTTGCCGAGGCCGTGGTGGGTGGAAGGGGGTGCCTGAGCGTAATGCCCAGCACAGCTCCGGTTTAACTTCGAGCCGTCTGAGAAACATCCACACTGGGAAATCCACCAATGCCAAGGAGAAGAGCAGAAACATTCCCAGTGTCCAGAGGTCTCACACTTCCTACAGTTCACCTCAGTGATTTCACCTGAATTTCGGTTTCCGTTGTGATACTGTGAATGTATGTGAATCCTGCACTAAATGTTTACGGTAGCAGACGTCAGGGAAGTATTGGGTGCTCTGCCCGGAGCAGAGGGGGGAAACTCCCCTCTTTTGCTTTTGCTGCCAGAGCAAGCAGATCCCATTCCCAGTAATAAGGGGATCCATCGCTCTGCAGCTGCCTGCGTACTCCAGAAGAGGTGAAATACCAGGCAGGAGGAACCGTGTGTCGATGGCTGGTCTTTGCCAGTTGCTCCAGACACAGGGTTGCTCTCCACACCTCTGCCTCCGCACTCACGGGGCTGAGACCAGCCCTCCGTCCTGGGGATGGACAACGAGCCCGTCTCCTACGTGTACCTCTTTACCCGGCGTCCGTACAGCGAGGACAGGGGAAAACGGCAATGGGGAGGTGGCCCTGGGGCTGACGGGGGGGACGTGAGGGGACGCAGGGTCCTGCTCACTGGAGCCCTGGGCTTTGGTGTCAGCCTGCAGGGAGCACATCTTCCACTGCCGAATCGGAGTCATTCCTAGAAACTACATCGCAGTTTGATTTTATTATTTTTTATAAGGGAAAACCCCTTCTTTGAAACAAGTAAGAACGACTGCGAGCAACGGGGAGAACACTGATGTTTCTCTGATGGGAGCAATGCAGCATATGGATAGTGCAAGGCTCACAGCACCTGCGGGGAGCAGACAGCAATATTAATGCCTTTTACGTCTGCGGAGGCAATTGCTGGAAAAATCCTTCCGTGAGTCCTTGCTTGTTGGCAGGGTGAGGAGGATTTTCGGAGCAGGAGGGTGCTGTGCTGGGCAGCGTGCCTGACCCGTGCCTCGGCAGGTGCTGCCATCGCTGGGCAGGAACGCTGCGCCGCGCTGGCGTTTGGCCGTCGGCATTGGCTTTGCGGCGCCGAGGACAAAGACGAGGACGGTGTCACCCCGCAGGACAACAGGCGCGAGGAGCCGGGCATCACTGTGCTCGCCCAGCCCTTGCGTGTGGCCCTGCATCCCCTGTCCCTCCCGTGCTGCACGCCGGTCAAGGATGTGTCCTTACTGCAACCGGCTGCTCCCCTCTTTACAGAGCACAGCAGAGCCTCTGGTCATCCACACTGATCCGCTCCGTTCTGGTACGGCAGGTCCTTGCATCCTCCATCCCTGCAGTCCGTTGCCCTGCCGTCTTCTTCCCGGGCCTGGCAGCATCGCATGAAGGCTCTGAAAGTGTCCTTGCAGAGTCCTTCATCCGTCAGTGTTTTTCTGGTGCTGCTCTGGTGACATAATGAGCCTTTGTCAAGGAGTAAATGAGTTTAGAGGAGGAATGACCCAACCCAACGCTTTGCAAGTGATTAGCAGTGAGTGATGCTGCCGGGGACGAAGCGGGAGGAGCCCAGGGGTGCCCAGCAGAGCTGGCGTGTCCAGGAGCGTGACGTCCTGGGCTGCCTTTCTCTGCAATGGCCAGGAAGCAGCCAGGGAATGGGAAGCTGGGAATTACTGCAGCCTCTTCCTTGCTAAATACAGGTTGAAGTGATTAACAGGGAGAAGCATCTTCCGTTTCCCTGGATAAAAGCCAGGCTTTTCTGTGTCCCACATGATGACGTCTGGTTTCCCTTAGTGTCCTTGCAGCCACCGTGGTCTCAGGACAGAGGCTGCAGGGACAATGTCGAGGAGGTGGACTGGGTCTGCCTCTGCTGAAGCTGCAGAGGATGTCACCTCTCGGTGCTTGCGTGCTTAGTTTCTGCTGCCGTAGCCATTTTTAAGAGAGAAATCTACATTAGGCAACCGTTACTCAGCATATTTTATGGTATTTTGCCCTGGTTTGAGTGTGTAAAGTTACTAAGCGGTTTAATTCAGCACTTTTCCTGCGTAGTTGGATGGCATAGCTCAGTTTGAGTTTGGCTCCTGTAGCAGCAGCGTGGAAAAGGGGCCTCAGTCTGGGGGAACCTGACCCTTGATTGCTGCCCACGGGACTCGGCGCGGACGTCGGTGTCCCTCTCGCCGGTGTGCTCAGACGCTCTGCCCTGTCGTGCTGCGGCGAACCTGGGACTTGGCCTTTTCCCACCTCCTTTCCGATACCCACCTTTACGCACCTGAAGAAGGGCTTAGGGTTTGCTGGTTGTTTATTCCTCTGGTCTGTTCCCTGCTGGTTCATTGGCTTTAACTTTTCCATTTATTTTTACATTTTCCAAATGAACGAGTGGCATAGCCGCAATGACAGCCAGCGGGTTGGTAACGTCACCTCCAGGTTTGCTTGCAAGTAGTCTCTGAATGGATCTGACTGTGTCGCATCCACCATGTTGTGCCAATACGATATTTAGCAAGAAGCAAAGGATTTCTTACGAGCCCAGCTCTGTATTCTCACGTATGTGTCCAGCCCCCAGGATGGGGGCACAAATGGGTACAAAGGCACGCGTGCTGCTCCAGCTCATCCGCCAGCGGCTCCCGGAGCCGATGCTCCCAGCTGGGAAGGCGTTGATAATGTGATGCTTCCTGGGCTGCGCAGAGGCTACCAAGTCTTGAGCACCAGCAAAACCCCTCCTATTTGCAGCTCAGAGTTCAAGCTTACAGCAAAAGCCCTTTGTTGTATCGGTCAAAGCAGAACATCATTTCCGTTGGCTCCCGTAAGACAACCATGGGAAAGACTTGCCTTTGGCATGGGATTCCCTGCGAGGAGGGGGCAGCGGTCTGATGAAGCAGGAGGGTCGGGGTGATGCCCGAGCTGCGTCTCACGGTGGCAGCCTGTCCCCCCGGTCCCCTGGGCAGGGTGACAGCGGTGCCTGCTTTGGGAAGGGTCTTCCCAAGGCATTCCCTGCCCGGCTGGAGGCTCCCTGCCGCAGCATCTCCTCCCTCGCAGAGTCTTGGTGTTTGAAGAGTGAGCGCGAGGCTGCCCTGATTAAAATTTAATGAGGCTTGGTATTATTGAGGGCCCTTTGGTGTCAGTTCTGCACTCGTCAGC
This sequence comes from Dromas ardeola, assembly GCA_013398915.1. Classification (NCBI taxonomy): domain Eukaryota; kingdom Metazoa; phylum Chordata; class Aves; order Charadriiformes; family Dromadidae; genus Dromas; species Dromas ardeola. Next base: position 45,692 of record VYZM01023215.1, read on the forward strand.
AAATAAATACATGAGGCGGAGGTGTGGGGGCGAGCCCCGTCCCTGCGGCAGCGCGGGCAGCCATGGGGTCAGTTCTGCCGGAGGAGATCTGGGGGGGCAGCAGCGTGGGAGGGGGGCAGCCGGGGCTGCTCCTTTTCTCTCCGGCAGCTGCTGGAGCAGGGGTTCCCTTTTATTTGTTATTTGCATACTTTAGCCATTGGAATTGAATTTGTGCCCATTAAAACTAAATTAGTGCTGCCTGGAATTTTAAATAGGCTCTGGCAGAGCAGCCCATTAACTCTATGGGAGCGGTTTCTGCAGATCCCTCCTCTACAGGCACACAATGCACCCTGGAAACCACTGCAAAGTGTTGATTATTTGCATGTTTCTGAGGATAATTGGAGTGCCAATATTAGAGACAACGTATTACGGTTTTGAAAGCCATCAGCATGGCTCAGAGCTGGGTTTAACTTCCTCTGCTTCAAAAAAAGGTATGGTGTAAAAGTCTCACCATCAGTTTGCAGTGCCTTGGGTTTAATACCATACTAATGCCACCACCTCTGTGTCTCGTTGTCCCTGTCCCTCGCGCGTGGCTCTGCCCCAGCAGGCCCATCGCCACCCCCGGGGTGTCCCTGCTCCGTCCCTGGCGGGTCCCCTACCACCCCCCGGCCCAGCCTCTTCTTCCTCTTCCCCCAACAGCCTTTCTGCTCTTTCGGGGTCCCTGTTGACGGCGTGCCCGCGACGTTGGCTGCTCTGCCCTCAGATTTGGAGCTCAGGAGCAGCCCTGACCCCTTGCCATCTGCAGGGATGCTCTGCGCCTTCCTCTCCTGCCTCGTCCCCCTCCCAGGCGTGGGAGCCCCACGCTGGGTCACTCACAGCCCTTTCCTGGAAAGCCTTCCGTGCTCAGGTCCTTGCCAGGTCTGGCAGCGTGGCTTGCCCGGCAGCTCTGGGCGTAAATGGGCGCTACGTGTTGGATTTGCTATTAAAATAATCTCTTTTGTTCGATGGTCTCTAATGAGAAAAGAGAAAACACACCTGAGCTAAACGGTGCACCTTGTTTACAAAGAGTGGAATTTAATTTAAAGCTTATTCTTTGCGGAAAAAAAACCATGTTCAATCAGCCAGAGATACTACAGCAGAGTTTATGAGACAAGGCTTGGCTGCCTGTTCCTGGTACCAGCCAGGATCCTCAAATTCTGTTGGATTATGTATTGGATATCTTTCATGATTATGAAGTAAGTGAATGGAGCATCACACTGGTGTTCTTCCAATGTTACGCACTTCTCAGCAGTCCCTGCTCCAGACATTTCCCAGGCACGCTTCCATCGGGCCCTTGTGTTGGCTTTATTTTGCTTGGCTGCGCGCGTGTGTCTGTGCATCGTAAAACAACCGAGGAACTTTCTCGTTTGAGCCCAGAGAAATGGGTCAGCACTAGACAGAGACAGACATCCTTTTTAATTTTTTTTTTTTTTTTCCTTCTGGAGCCAAGTCTGTTCCTGGAACATCCACAAATGCTCTGTGGCTTTCCCGGCCGAGGGAGATCACACAAATGCGGGCGCGTTGTCCCCAGGTACAAATGACATGGTGCGTGTCCCCCGTCCTGGGCAGGGGCTGCAGAGACAGGACAGCCTGTGGGTCGCCTTGGGTGACACGTCTCCATCTTGTGCTCCTTCCTCATGTGATAATAAAAAATGCACTACAGGCATCAATCTACAGCCAATAAATTCGGCTCCTCTTCTTGTGCAAGCCGTGTCTCGCCCTGCCCCGGTGCCGGGCACCCACCGGGCAGCTGTGGGGGGACAGTCTGGGAATCGGCACCGCGGCCCGGAGCAGCGCAAAGCAAAATTCCTTCTAGAATTTGATATAAAGTGGCCAACATGACTCCTGTGTAATTGCTTTGAATCCAATTAATGCTGCCTGAGTAGATGTTAGGAATTATAAAAAGGAATACGATTCTGAGCTTGTCACCTGAACTATGATAATATTCCTTCAAAGGAGGCATGTTTGCAAACATTATTAATTACCTGGGGAACAGCTCAGGGTTTAAACTGAATTAGAGGGGGAATGTGTTTTTGTGATTTTGGGTTTGATTGAGAGAGAGAGAGAGAGAGATATTACCGTATTCACGAACAATGGAGCATTTCTTTGTTACAGACCTGGCAGCAAAATACAGGGAGTTTGTCTGCACCGAGTCCCCCGCCCCCCAAAACCAATTTACCAGCAAGGATATTATGCCAGGAATTACCCAGGGCCAAAAGAGCTTTTAAAAGTGTTTAGCACAGGCTCCTCTAATCAGAAAAACCCAGGACTGCATAGCTAAAATTTGGCTTTCTTGTTTTCCATGAAGGGTTGTTTGGCCGTAGGGTGCGTTGGAGCTCTTTGGGGTTTGGTTGCTCTCGGGGTGAACTGTGGGTACCCCTGTGGGGACCTGAAAAAAACCAAACCCAAAAGCCTTCAGATGGAAGCGGAGGCACCCAACCGATCTCCCAGCCCCCTTCTTGGACAGGGAAGGGGGGGCAGGACCCCGGCGCAGGCGGGTGCGGGCTCAGACAGGCCTGTGGCTCGCGTGGGGCCAGCAAACCTGGACGTGGGGCAGGCAATAAAAACCAAAAGACACAGTGAATTAGCTGCAGCACAGGCTGCGGGGGAATCGCGTACAAGACTGGTGTGAGAGCAAGGCTGCCTAGACCCTGTTAGCCAGGGAAATACCTGGGATATTTCTCTTTTTCTTTTTTAATCTTTTCTTTCCTGCCCTTGGTATAAAGAAATCATCAGCTTGTCCTAAATGACCCCATCCTAAGTCAAAACAACCAGGCACATCTCTCCTCCATCAGAGGTCTGCTTGTCTGAGAAACCACCTGGAGCTGGTTTTAGCCGCCACTTTTACCGGCATTGCTGCACCTGAATGGATTTAGAGCATTCAAGAGCTCTAATTACTGTAATATAGAGCACAGCTGTGTGAGTCCTTTATACACCCTGCCCCGGTCCAATGCCCAGACAGCCCTGGGAGGGAGATGTGGTGTCATTCTTTGACCAAACCTCTCAGCCCATAGCCTCATGTTGATATTGAGGTGACTTTTCCTATAGCCCCAGAAACCTGGTGCTTCCTTAATTACAACATGCAAACTGCACTTGAAAATACACTCAGAAGGTATTTGCTGCTTGGCTTAGCTCTGAGCTGAGGATTTCAGGGAGTTTTGCAAGGAAGTAGTATCTTCCTTTGGCTCTCGAGTTGTTGCTGTCAGCAGAAGGTAAGTTTTATTTTAATTTTACAGTGGTAAAACCCCAGTCCTTTGGTAGCTCCTCTGGCTGCATGAGGAGCCTGCAGTCACGTCCCCTGAATTGCCAAGCAACTGTGGCCTGTTCGCTCTCCTGGAGCAAATTGAAGCATTGATTTATCTATTTGTTTTGCAGCCAACACCAGGGCTTCATCCCGCTGTTCCCCAGGGACGTGCCCCCACGTGCTCGGATTGGAAATTAACTCCTCTTACCATAAAGTGCGCGTGGCTTTCTTTCATTTTGAGGAAAAGCCCAGAAGCGTAAGGCTTGGCTGGCTGTGTGTTTGGATGTGGCCATGGGCTGTTTCAAGAAAAAAACATGGAGTTTCCCTTCCCTGGGCTGCTGGATGTGGTTTCACATCCCGGTCTGATCCAGGATGGCGTTTGAGCCTCATATGCCATCTATAGGTCTGTGACGTATGCTGCTCCTACTGCAGCTAGTTGTTCAGAGACCATTAGTTGAAAGCAGAATTCAGCAGCACAGTCAGAAACTCAAGGTGCCCATGTAGGGGGGAAAGCAGCGTGCCCCAAAACGTGCCCCAGAGCTGGTGCAGAGCAGTGGGAAGGGCAATGAAGGTGCTGGCGTGGGGCCGGAATCCGTTCGAGAAGTGCCAGACTTTGTGCATGATCACTGGGGATGTCTTACAGAAATTATCTACCCACACAAATGTGCAAATTTCCATGTCATGTAGGCAAAACACAGCAGTGTTGGTTTCACAAAAGGGCATAGAAGCTGGGTAGCGGCAGGCTCTGCTCCCCCGGCTTGGTGAAGCAGGGCTGGCTTTTAGGGACAGGCGAACGTGGCCCACGGCAGAGCAACTCCTCCGTGCCTTTGCTGAGTCTGCTGGTTGTCTCACAGCTTGTTGGAGGAGTAAAGGTCTGAGAGTTGGTGCTCTGCTGCAGGTGGGAACCACCAAAGGTCCCTGGATGGGGTCCGTGTTTAACCGCGGTGAGCCGAGATGCTGCTGCAAGAGCCGCTCTCTGGTAGCATCCCCTAACCCGAGCAGGAACGTCTACTTAAACTTTGTTAAAAGACGGGGAAAATGGAAACGTATGCATACAAAATTAGATTATCTGTTCCCTTGCGTTGAGTGTTAAAATATATAATAATGCAGTATAATGCTTAATTACATGAGTGAATATTTTGTTACATGGTTGGATGTGTTCCCATATGGAGCATAAGTAAGGTTTGGCTGTGGGACTTTTGGATTCTCTTGAGCTGAAGAAATACCCGAGAGCAAAACTGGGCTGCCGCTTTCCATGCGGACTGGAGCCTTCGGGCTGTTGCAGCACGTGGTTTTATGCGCAGTACGTGGTTTGTGAGGGGGGAGCTGCAGGGCTTCTCAATGGGGCGGCTGAACTGGTGTGGCGCAGGCTGTCCTGCGCTGGAGTCCCACCACCAGCGCTGGGACCTGCCTCTCGCAGGCGTTTCTTTACTGATGGGGCTGCCAACTCGTACGTTGCACATGCAAAGCACACGTGTAGTGGACCTGCTCCGTCTTCCCGCACGTGCTTTGTGCACCCCCAGCTCTGCACCCTCCGTGCCCTCCGTCTGCTGGGATGTGCTGGATGTCGCTGGCAGGTATGGCATTTGTGGCCAGCTTTTATGACCTTTGTGCAAATCACACGTGAATCACAAATCTCCTATGCCCATGACGCTCTTCTTTTATACCACCCGCTAATGATCCAAATGGTCTCAACGTGGGGATCTGCGAGCCCATCACTGCTCACTCTTGATGTGAACTCTTTGGGTCAGTTTCTCCTCAGAATCTGGGTGATGCTCTTCTCGGTGGCTGATGTTTCTGTAAGCAAAGAGAAAATAGATTACAGCAAGTCAATAATCAAGTGGATTTAGCTTGATGAGCTGAAGCAAACCGTACAGGTTGTGGCAGCTGCAGTATAACCCTTCTCACAGGAACCAAAAGCAGAGGCTGTCTCACAGCTGCTCCAAATGTCATCTTATTGCACAAAGATATTTTTAATTGGCATCTGGACTCAGATCTTAGCTCCAAAAATACTTGTGGCAAAGTAATTTAAGGAGGTTTTGGTTTGTTTTTTTTTTTTCCCCCCTTCCTCCCTAGAAACATAATAGCTAAACTCTTCCCTGCATCTGTGGTGTTTCGGCCACCTCTGACAGAGAGACTGTACGGTCCAGAGACCGCTCCAGGAGATCCTGGGAGAGGGCTGGAAGAGGAAAATGCAGAAAGGTTCTGCTTATGGATGGATGCGGGACATCTGTGTTCATTCTACGTGCTCTTGGGGGTTAGGTCTGCACCTCAACTTGCCCATTTTGCTCCTAAAATTCCTGGGCCTCCTGAGAGCCTGTTGTGGATACAGGGAGCAGAAGGGACGTCCTGCGCCCACCTCCCCGAGCGCACAGTGCGGAGGGAAACTCCTCCGCTGCGTTCCTGAGAGCACGCACCCTCTGCATCCCAAAATCCTGCAAGCGACAGACCTTGGCTGAGCTTTTCTGTGCCTTTCGGGTAGCTCTGCTCTTCAAGTTCTCCTTCAGTTGAAAGGAAATGGGAGTATGTGAGGAATGGGAAGAGAAGGAAGCCAAGAAGGTGCATCAGGTTTGAGGAGTCTGGCATAATAAATTAACAGATAAACAGGATATTGATTTGATTGTCTAGAACTCGCCCCATGTCAATGAACACAAAGCATGTTTGCTCATTAAGCCCAAACAATGTTCACGATTATTTTTCAAAGCATTTTCAGGAAAGTAATAATCTTTAAGCTTCGTGCAAGTGCTGCTCACCCTGAGATTTCCTTTTGGACTAGCTGTGCATTGCAGCTCCCTGGCCACACTTCAGCTCCCCGATCCTCACATGCAAAATGCATTATTAAAATGCACTTAAGCAAAACAGAGCAAATGGCTTCTCTTCTCAGATGGAGCAGCGCTGGCTGCCTCTGCTTGTACCAGTGACAGTTAGCTGCTGAAAGGAGAGAAATGATGAAGTATGAGGTTATTTAAGGCTAGGTCTGCCCTGGCGGAATGAGCTTCAAATGAAGATGTTGCTGATGAATAGAAAAAGAAAAGAGGGAAGAGTAGAAGGCCCTGGGCCAAGGGTACTCGGCAACATGGAGGTATTATTTGGTATTATCTGAAGAACTATTTAGCCAGTGACTAAATGGTGTCTGGCACCTCATTCAAAAGTTTTGTGGTTGGAGGGGGCAGGACATCGTAAATGAGACTGAGGGGGTCCCCTGCCATGAATTTCTTGACGGAGGCATCCAGCAACACTGGCAAAGAGTTACAGGTCGCCGTTTTGCTGTATTCAATCTAAACACACAGGAAGTTACTACTCAGGATTATCTAAATAAAATTAGGGCTGTTCTCTGGGTTTGCTGACAGTCCTGTCATCACAAGAGGATGTTTTTGCAAAAACATCACTGTCTTAGGGCTCCTCCCCACATTGAGCTGGCAATGGTAAGGAATTTCCTAACAGTGAAACCAGGGCTTCAGCAACATCTGTGTATGGCCTTGCACCCTGTAGCAAAGGTGAGCTTGCTTTGCTTTTCTTCCTTGCCCCACGCACCGCCAAGTAACTATAAAGAAACAGAAGTTATTCCATAATGGAAATTAATAGCCCATGTTCTATTTGGTGTTATGTCCTGTTAGTAAATGAGTATTACACGTGCTTGTATCCCAGGGCAGCTCTTATGCACTGATAAGCGGTGACATATTTCTGTTTGCTTTCCTTTCCCGTGGGGATGCTCCATCCCGTGGAGCTTTGGTCGCGGCACCCGGGATCTCCCCTGCCCCATGGGCAGCGCTGGGCCGTGGGGTGAGGGACGTCCCTCCTGTCCCTCCCTGCGCGGAGCCGGCGGCTGCAACGTGCCTGCTGCCTTCTCCAGAAGCAGAGACACCACAGACAGCTTTTCCTGCACTCGGAGGCAGTTGTCTGTTTTAATTCCAGCTGGGAAACCAGGGCGAGGAATATACATCTACACCGTACAGACACTTTCTAAATCACCACGATCAAGCTTAAATTCTCTTTATTCTTCACTGTAAACCTGTCCTAAAGTAGGTTAGTGGATCAGAGCAGATCTGCTCTATATTATTTATAGGTTGTTTCCGTTTGGTTCTTGCTGCTTGGCTGGATCCTGCTAAAGAGGACTCCATGTTCCAGCAGTCTTTCTCTTTGCTGCCGCTTTAAAACTTTCTATTTTTGTCTGTAGGAATCCCATCTCCCCAGCTCCCTTCTCTGCTAAAATCAGCACTCTGGCAATGCTGAAAGTCTTTCATCACATGCCGTGCCAAGATCTGAATAGATGAAGAACGCTGCGCCGTTTCGTTAGCGGGTGAGCGCGGGCAGCACCAGCGCGGTTATTCACTGCTCCCGTGGCCAGCATCCTTCAGGGGACGTTTTCCAGGAAAGCTGCTTTCCTCCCCCAGAAGGATGCTTTGGCCAGGCTGTTGCTGCAGAAGCACGGTTGCCCCTTTGAGCCAGATAACCGCTCAGGAGCACTCGCAGCAAAAGCAACAGCTGTCTTTGGCTACGAGGCCATTTGAATTCAGCAGCCCCACATGGGGCTGCCCCCTTGGCCACGTGGGGCAGGAGCAGCATCATTTTGAAGGAGCCGAGGAGCTCTGGTAATTTAGAACCGCTGTCAGGTGAAGAGGCTCTGCGCAGCAGCCAAATGTGATAGGCAGGATAGGGCTGCATAATTTATGAAATCACATTTCTTTTTGATGAGATTTTGAGTCTAAAAGCTCTGGGAAGGGTGTGCTATTTTTTTTATTGCATCTGTGAAGTCAAATTATGTCAGAATCTCCGGGCACAGTCTGTGCTTCTAAAAAAGAAAAAAGAAAAAAATTAAGAAAATAAAGAAGTGCAGGCTTAAATGGCTCTGGCTGCGTGAGCCCTCCTGGTCCAGCTCAATGCCAAGTGAAACAGCTCCTTGCAAATCTCTGCCGAGAGCTCCCAAGGATTAGGCTCTGGGCATCCCAGGGGAGTGTGGGCTTTAGCAGTGTGCCAGGGATTATCGTGTGTCCCGGCAGCGAGCGCCGGTCCTGCTCCGCCGCAGGACGCCTGGGGAGCCGGCTTGTTCCCAGGTGCTCTCTGCTGTATCCAGAATTACAAGGTCCAACTGTGTGTCCTTGTAAATGACTTGGCTTGGATTACCCTTGTGTGCAGTATCTCCTGCTCCCAGATCCCTCTTCTGTGCGTTGCGTGATCTGGCCGGGCCTCGCGGCCGGCGCTGGGCTGTAGGAGCAGCCGCCAGCATCCTCCCTGCGGGCGCTTCGTGGCCTGGCTTGTGCGGCAGCACGAAATGCTCGTCACAAGTTAATTGCCAGCCACACCGTAACCTCTGAAAAGATGGAAATTCAGGGTCACTGTCTGCTCTTCTCCTGCACGCTGAAGGTCATTGTGTGAAAGGTGCGTGAACAGTCATTGCTTTGAGCAAATATCAGCACATCAGCCCAACAAATTCTGGTTTTCACTGCAAAGAGTTGGAGTTCAGAGAGTTGGAGGTAGGCTGCTTTTGGTACAAGGGTTCCCTTATTGAGCGGATTATTCTGAGTAAATTATTGCAGGCAATGCTGTTTGGGGTCAGAGAGGCTGATACCGCCAGCTGTACTAATGTGTAAGGATTTGAGAGACACATTGATATTTTCTGGAGATAAACCGCTAGAAATCGTGAGAATGTTATAAAACTGAGGCCCGAGTTCCTGTTCCCTTATCTCTGCATGAGTGTTATCAAGAGTTTAAAATACGTGTGTGATAAAGCACTTCGCGGAGCAGTTGCAGTGAGGATGTGTCCTGAAAAGCATCTCCGTCCTCCTGGGGGACGCTGAGCCTGGGGCAGCCCCAGCCAGGGGTAAGAAAACGCTGCTTTCCATCACGTTGTGTGGGAGCACGGCATGCTCTGGATACTGGGCCATCAAGAATCAAGACCTTTTATAATGTGTATTTTCAATGGCCAGCTGGGAAAGAGGGAGAAAATTGGAAAGCTGTTTCTTAGTCCTGTAGGTGGTTGGGTGTTGGTTGGTTGGTTTTTTTGTTGTTTTTTTTTAAGATATGGTTAGACACTGTCATGGTCTGTCAGGTTTTCTCTTAATGTGTAACTGAGGTCAAGAAGCAAAAAAGATGTTTGCATAAAAATAAAAAGTAGGGGGATTGATTAAAACGAAGTTCATATGCTACTGTCAGACAGCTGGGCAGTGCAACCTGGTCTGATGTGCTGTGGGCGATACGGGAGGGTCCCGTTCAGCAGGGGCCAGACAGGGATTTGAAGGGGGGCAGCAGAGATCACTCCCAGGAAAGGGCCTGTGTAGAGAGAGTTGAAAAGATTAATATTAACTGACTAAGAAAAGAATACTGTGTAAGATGAGGAATTGTTCCCAAAACTGTAGAGACTACACTTCTGTCTCTTTTTTTTTTTTAATTGTAAAATACTGAATAAGGGAATGATGAATTTTACTAAAGAGCAACAAAAGTCAAATCTGATTTAAGGAAAGGAAATACTGTGAAACTGCTGTAAGATATCATTCAGTTCTTGAACATGGTAAACTCAAAAAATGAATGAAAAATATGCATGGACGGTGGCAACATGGTGATCGCATAAGTAGTATCAGAAGTCATTAATTCTGAAATGTGGACTCTAGGGGACACTTACGGCAAGTTCAGCCAGCAAAAAAACCTGAAAACCTTTCCTTGTTAATGCTTCCCCTGTCAGACAGGTGCTGGTCTGACAGTCACCCACGTACAACCCTTCTCAAAAAGCAGCTCGAGAGTCCCTCCAAAGCAGAAAAGGCAGAACATTCCCAAGCCCCAGCAAAGCTCTCATTTTCCAGGAGATAAATATTTCTTCAAAATAACATGGCAGGATGGCTGTCACTTAGATTCTTTTAAATCAAAATAGCATCACCTGATGTTATGTGAGCTTTGATTTATTTTTTTAATTTTTTTTTTTTTATTTGTGGCGATGCATCCTGCATGGTCTTTCTGACACAATTTAGGGTTATTTGTGACTTCCAAGGTGCGGGTTCAAACTGCCACATTGAGTCTGTGTGTTACACTGAGCAGCAGTTGGAGAATAAGGGCTTTCCGATCTGATGGCTTTTGGTTATCAAGCAGGGGGGTAATACCTAGTACTCAACCAAAAGGCTAAATCTGGCCTATGAAAAGGAATGAGTTATTTCTAAAGTGCTTGAGTGCTGAGACACATCTAAATCAAATTCTTGGGCGAGGGGTGGGTTTCTGCCACGGGGCTGGCAGCTCCCCTTAAACACTAACTGCGTGCGATGCCTGAGCTGAATACCCTTCAGAGCTGCTTAAGAGCTTCTCTCTTCCATTTTGGTGATATCTTTCTAAATTATACATTAAACTTAGCAGGGTGAGTAATGCATCACAGCTTCCCCATGTCAGACTTAATGTTACTTACTCAGCTGCAGCTTTGTGTTTGCCTTTCCCTTCCGTTTATTTTCAGGCTCTGTGCTAGGACTGAGCAAACCTGGGTTTTCCTTGCCAAAATCTGTCTGTGGCCAAGATGCTCCATAGGAAACCAGAATGGGAGCTCTGGTCCAAGCACTTGGGGAGTGGAGAGCTGCCCCGTGCCACGGCAGGGCTGTTTCACAAGAGCAAGACGTACCACACTGTAATTTCTGTGAAAGGTCCCTGGAAAATGCTATATTCGATCGAACCTATTCTACAACAGTGTGGGATGTGGGTGCTTTGCCGTAGGCTGGTTTTGTACTTGTGAGTACATAAGCCAAACCATCCAAAGAATTTGAGCCGCTGCCCCAAAAGGCCACGCGCGGAAGAAGGGTCACAGCAGCTTATCAGCTCCGTGAGTGCTGATTTTAGGTAACGAGGGACCCATAAGATAGCTGTTGTGATTTTAGGTGCTACAGGAAAAACAAGTAATTTGCTACCCTTCCACACCAACGTGTCTGAAGACGGATAGTATTTGGTTAAGTGCAGCTTTAAAAATGAAACCCAAGCAATTTTCTTCCAGTGGCTTTTCAGAACGTTGCACAGCAAGATGCAGCTACAAAGAAATGCATCTCTCTCCGTTTTAAGTACTATGTATTAATGCTGGTTTCTTTTGTGAAATTACCAGTCTTTGCTGAAATTCAGTGCCCATTCACCTCTCATGGAAACTGTATCTTCTTTTTAGGCGCTGATGACAAGTGTGTTTCTAGAGCTGCTACAACTTCTAAAATGTTGATGTTGCACAAGGATGAGAAAGGAGGAATTCCTAATCTTAGGGTTTTTTCTTCTTGCAATCTCCTTGTGTTGCGATGCCCTTTCTGTTTCTTGTACTAGCTGTTAAATAATTCACTCCCAGGAAACCAGCTGGAGTTCCCTCTCTTCCCACCACCTCTCTCTTCACCTCCCTCTGCCCGGGCTCCCCTGCCCCATCTGCCTCTTCCTTTGGCCGCATCAGCACTTCAGTGTGCTGATGGCCTGCGGGACCGGTGCTGTTTCAAGCAGTCCTTTCGTGGTGTTCCACTTCGTTTTATTCTGATGTGTATATGTAAATAATTGGATGCCTTTAGTAGGTTGCAGCTAGACTCCTGAGTCATGCTGCCACCATTTTTCCTCTGCTTTTTTTGCAGAAGTCGGTAGGCAGATGGGGGAGTCGGCACTGCTCCTTCAATAAAGGCACTCGCTCAAATGTATTTTGCACCTGACTGGTGTTTTTTTCTGAGCAGCAGTCAGCTTTTGCTATTTGTATCACCCTTTCACCTTATTATGTTTACACTTCTATAGCAAAACACTGTATGTTTTCAGCAAAATTAATCAGTATAATTATGTGTGATTTCCAATGTCAGGTTCAGCTGAAATACTGATTTAGGGTGGTGATTAGCCTTATCAGAAGCAACGAGGATGGAGTGCTAATCTGTGCCTAAAACTGTTATTTTGAAAGATGCCGTTTATACTCTATTCATAAATTGAATATTTCCTCTGAACCCCCCCAACCAATTTGAATAGAAAATGTATTTATACTAGATGGCAGTGTCCCTTGTTTGTTTTAGATTGCCGCTTTGCTGCTGTTGCCATTATTCAGACAGAAAGGGGCTGAGCGAGGTGTAGGGATTTACTCACAGGACCTCTGCACCTTTGTGTTTGTCTGAAGTTATACCGAATGAAGTTATTTAAATCTGCATAGTCTTTATCATCTCCGATCCCTAAAAGAAATAATAAAATAAAATATCCTGTGAATATTATTTACGAATAGTGCAGCAAGAGTAAGCATGTCTCGAAATTCTGTTCCTCCCATGTAAAATACTGGCCAGTGGCTTGCTGTCTTGGTACATCCCTTGATGTAGAAAAGTCCTTGAACCCTTACAAGGTTCATGAGACAGGTTCAAGGTCTGTTACAAACACGAACGAGCCATGGGAGTGTGGATTTATTCTTCATTTCAACCATGCAGCCTTTTGGAATACGGAGCATTGTAGAGATTGCAAGCTCTGAGTGATTAATTTGCTATTTTAGTCCTTAGAAAGTGCAATTATATAAAACGAACTTCCTGCATCGTAAAAAAGTTCAGATCAATTAAAACAATTTACTTTGTTGCTGATTATTTCAGACCATTGTAATTTATTGGTAAATAAGTGACTTCAAAAGCGTGTTCGTTCAGTGAGCACACAGAGGAAACGTTCACAGGTTCAGATAAATGAAGTCTGGAATTCGGTAACAGACTCTTGTTGCAAACCATCTTGGATCGGCTCGGTGCACGGAAGGATTCCAGCTTCTGGAGAACAGCCAAAGCTTCTGGTGGGTGTCGGTGCCCGGGGAATTGCGGATGGGAGGGAGCGGTGGCGGCTGGACCCGGGGTGCCGTGGCTAGCAGAGGGGCTGCTCCCCCCAGCACCACTGGGGATGCTCCGCTTCCCGCTGCCCTGCAAAATGCTTTGGGAAAGCTACCCAAACCTGGGAGGGGGTTCTCCTTCCACGCTGTGGACAGACCTGAGCCCATCTCTTCAATCCAGTGAAAGACTATGGGCGTCTGACCTCTGGCATCAGGAACTGCATGGGGCTTAACATCCCGCTGGTGTCTGCAACCTCAAAGCATAGCTCTTCCACACTGTATTTATGTTGAAAAGCTATTTAGTTTGGTTTTCCCTGATTATTTCAGTTACAAATAAAAATCCAGAGTTTTTTCCATATGCGGACAAACAATATTAGCCAGGTGAGGCGCATCCCTTCAGCAGTCGTGAGGAGCGGCTGGTGTTGGAGAACAGGCTCGGTCCACGCTCTGGTGTTCAGCAGAGGCGAGAAGTTAAACAGCAATTATTGAGCAGCTGTTATATCAGCTGCAAATATAGTCTGCAAAATCTTTTGAATGGTCTTTCAAAATGGACCTTTTCTTAGTAGAACTGAATAGCGTTAAAAAAAACTAGGAGTCAGTGCCGGTTTTGTCAGGGTCTCACTTATCCCGTGGACAAGTCTGCTGCAGCTTCAATTTGCCTGCTTGGTAAAATAGGCTGTCACATGCCAGGGACAGCCAGATCTGTCAAACTCCACACAGTTTTCCTTTATTAGTTCTATTGGTTTTATTGCCTTTCTTATGCTCTGAGGGATGATGGTTGTTTAGTGACAAGAACCTGGAAAATCATTCAAGTTGACAATGCTTTTTAGATTTCATTTTTTTGTTGTGTCTCTATCTATAAAAAAGAATGACTTGATGCCGCACTGAACTTAGCGGGGAGTTTGCGGTATTACTGAGAACTTGCCTTCGAGTTCTGGGATTGGCTTTTGCTGCCGTCCCCAAACCACAGTGATGTACGGACTGTTCCTGTCACACCAGAAGCTCTGGTTGGTACCTCACAGCTTTTTGTACGGCAGGGACGTGCTTTGTTTTTTGGCAAACAGTGACAATCTGGCTTTAATTTCCTTAGGCGCAGTGGTTGTTCTAGTCATTTCCGAACTGTGTGCGCAAGTCAGGAGGGAGGACTTTTGTGACATTTTCCAGGTTCTTACAATACTGAGCCGGGTGAAACATTTCTGACGTAGCGCAAAACATCAAGAAACCTGGAGAAGTCAAAATTCAAGCTAGCTATGATGGAGGATCTCCTCTGCTGTGCACGGGTTTTTGTCATTAAACATTCTCTGCCTGGAGAGAGGGATGCCGTGGTCCCCGCTGCTCTGCTAATCCAGAGCCAAAGGAGACTCTGCAGGGAATCCGTGCTGGTTTTGCTGCTTATAGTCTCATTGCGTGTTCCTTTGCGGGTTTCTTTAATGCTCCCTGACGCAGTGGGCAGACAGCACGTATCAGGTGGAATATCTGCCCTTCAGGCTGGCGGAGCGCGACACGGTCTCCTTGCAGCGCCGCTTCTCCCGTCCCACAGCGTAGGAGTAACCAAATCAGCTTCTGCATGTGTAAGGAGAACAGAATCCCCTTTGCTCTTCTGCCGTCCCGTGTCTGTCGCACAACACATGGTGGAGGCAGGAGGGTGCCAGCACCGTCAGAGCCCCCAGAGGGATGGTGGGTGCCATAAGCGTGGGGTGGGGGCCATCGCCGCAGAGGTGGGCGCAGCTGCTCCTGCGCTGGGCGTTTGCTGCCTCGGGTGCATATTTTTTCTGAGAACGAGTAGGCAATAATGTGGGGAATCCCAGTGACTCGAACTTCTGCTGTATTTGGCGTCTCTGAGGGTGCTTGCGCTCCGCAGCCCTGACTGGTGACAGAAACTTCCTGATGGCAACAGAAGTGTCCTGATGAGCGGGGGAGAGCAGCCACGGCCCCCGTGTCTCTGCCAAGATGAAAACCTCTCCTGTTGAGCTGTTTGTGAGGAGGCGCGACTGCAGTCACCCAGATCGGGCTCCTGCGGAGTCGGCACCAAGTCTCTGTTCCCGCAGTGTTAGAGGGTGATGGTCTGTGGTGGGGTGAAAGAAGACGCTCGTGTCTGGCAGCAAACAGGAGGCACGTGGGCAAGGTCTCTGACTCAAAAGGGAGTCTTTGCTGGCAAAAGAAAAGTGTTCCCAGGCAGAAAGCCTATGCAGGATATGTACAAATGCTAAAATGCTAAATACTGGCATTTTCTGGTCAAATTTTCTGGCACTGCATAGCATGATCTACCTTGGGCAAATACAATTTTGCAAAAAGCCTTTTGATGAAGTTCGTCCCTTAATGTAAGGGATATACTTGTACCTTTAAACTGGAGTGTAGTGGAGTTGAACTGGTACGAGGGGACTAGAATTTGTCCCAGTGAAGGGGAATGGGAGCAAAAGAGAAAAAGATACGCTGTACCGTGAGTGTCCAGTAACAGCCAGGAGGTACAGTAGAACAGCAATATTCCTCTCAAAAATAATCTTATCTGCAGTAATGTGTGGCACACGTAACAAGAGAAGCTCAGATCAATTCTCTTGCTTTTATTTTTTCTTGAGGCGCTGCGTGATGAAAAGTGACCTATATACGTGGTTGACAAATAGCCAGAAACTCGCTGCAGCCGCTCTCACCTGATGATCTCCAGCAATTACACACCCTGCTCCCAGCCCTGAGGGGCGGGGGGGAGCTTTGGTGCCCGGCACCGGGGGGGCCTCCGGTGACCAGCCCTGGGTCCACTCAGCCTGGGGGCAGCAAATGTCCTTTGCAAGGACGGGGGGAAGGAGCAACTTTCCTTGCTGCAGCACCAAATCACATTTTTCTTCTTTTTCTTTCTCTTCTGTGTCGCATACCTGCAGGGGTGGCATTTCTATCTATTAATACTAATTAATAATAGTGTTATATTCTAATACTTCTTTATACTGCTGAAAGGGTTGTAACTGTGCGTGAGAAGCACTGTCTCATGATGAAGTTCAAGATGCGAGATGTGCAATCTGAAGAAAAACTGGTCTATTGTTTTATTAAAGGACAGTAAGACAAGGGTCTCCATTCCTCTTCTGTGTTCTGTGCAGCCAGAAAAAAAATGAAAAAGCAGTAAATTTGGAAAGTCTGGATAGTGGAGAATATTGCTGTTCCTGGGATTTGAAGTACTTTTTCCATAAGCTGTTCATTCCTTGGAGTTACCTGTTTCTTAGATGCTACTTGAGGTGCATTGATGCCTAAGTTGAAAAAAAAGCCCTTTGATCTGCGCTTGCTTTCCCTAGCATTTACAAACTTGAAAAGTACTCGTGTTAAACTTTAATTATTCCTATGTCTGGCACTGGGTGTTCTGACTACTGCTGCTTTTTTGGTACGTCACAGAAGATTCCAGTGTATGTAGCTGGGTTAAGCAGCTGATGGGTAAAATGAAAGATGACTTGCCGTGTGTAATAGTCTGCATCTGTTATTGAAATTTAGCAGCTTCCCTGCCTTTTCATACTTCGTAAAGTGTACGGTGGTGTTGGCATTGTGTGTTCTTTTCTCTTGCTAATGTAAGTGTGCTCCACAGGCAGCAGCACTCAATTTATAAAATACCTCCACTTCATAGACAGTTTTGGTGAGTAAATTTAAAAAAAAAAAAAAGGGAATTTCCGCATATAACAGCAAGTGCATTGCTATTTGTTACATTCTTCAGAAGGCACTGCCAAAGTGTCACTCCTGTTATTGGAGCATACTGTGAAATAAAAACATCAGGGAGAATCTCCAAAGGGACAAGGTGAGAGACAGCCATGGAGTTACCAAAGAAGTTGGTAACTCTCTTGTGCCACATCTCCAAATGCTCACCTGATAAATTTGCTCTCACTACTTAAAAATGTAATTGGCTGTAACGTCGGCATCTGTCATCCGCTCAGCCTGAGCCCAAGGGCTAAACAAAGCTCACCTTCTTCTGCTTAAATAACACAGCTTTTGAGGTTATCGGTGCGCTGTCATCTGCTAGGAAATTACCGGGCTGCTCCCACACGGTGGGTTTGAGGCTGATGGATTTGGCTGAAGGGCAATTTACTTTGCTTTAGCCAGGTTGTAGCACCCCTTCTGCTCATCACAAATAATAGTATCTCCAGTGAGCAGCCGGGCTGCTTGCTGTGCCTTGGGAGTTTGGGGCAGGACGGGCTCACTATACAGTTTACCATTCTCTTGGATGTATGAAAGAGATGCCTGGAAAAGAGAGACCTGATTTTTGGTCAAAAAGGAGGCAGGAAGAAATGTGTGCTCCTCCTTTGAATTCAGAGTTGTCTCAGTGCTGACCAGAGCCGTCTGCCTGCCCTGGGAGTGGTTCTGTGATTGATCTCGTAGGTGAAATAGAGAAACAAAGCCTGATTGTCAGATGGTACGAGGGGATCTCCCTGAAGGAAACCTGAACACCTACACGGCTAGAAAGGGCTGGGGCTCTCGGAAGGGCCTGGTGAGGAGATGACTCTGCTCTCACCAGCAGGTGGGAGAAGCCCCTCTGAGCCGCACAGCAGCACTGGGGGGGTTCACCTTTCCTTTCCGGGTTTCAAGGCATCCACTCGGGAGTCTGGAAATACATACACAGGAGGCCCCAAGAGCTGGGCTCCATCTAACACTGCCTGCAGCAGCAGCTCTTAGATGCTAATCTCTGTTTGTTAATCTCCTCTGTCTGGGGAAACTCTAGGCTTCTGAGTGATACTGAAGAAGAAAGAAGGGTGTCTAATAATCTTTTTCTTACAATTCATAAGAAACTCAACTCTGATGCTTTTTTTTGCCTTAGGATTCGATGCTTCCAGTCTAAAGTGCTGCATCAGTTCCCAGCTGGCTGCCGTGAGTCCTGTTTAGGACCCGATGCCTAACGAGAAAAAGCCAGCCACTGTAGTGAGAGCGGAGGAGTCCTGCCCGTCCCCGAGATGGCAGTTTGGCAAAGGCCGGGTCCCTGCCCATCTCTGCCTCCGGGGACAGCCCCGCTGCTGCTGGCCTCCCCGTGCATCTTTCATTTGGAGTCTCGCATCTCTGTGAGCCCTCACGTCCAACACAAAGTGAAGTTGGACTCCAAAATATGTACCACCAGAGGAGAGCTTCGGATTCCCTGGCGCTGGGGGTTACTCTTGCCTGGAAAGGTTATCCCAGCACAACGCAACCTTCCATTAATAACCTATATGCTATATAGCAGTGTCATAATGGTTATGGCATAGGAACAAAAGTGTTGCAAGGCTATCAAAGCCAAGATTATGAAAGTGTTTTGAATGTTATTGATGTTTGTCCTCCAGGAATTGTATTACCAGCCTGTGATATCAAAAGTAACAAATTTAAAGAACCTATTAATGACAAAGACCTCAGAGTCAGAGCAAAGAGTAAAAATAAAAAGGACTCGTTGGCTTACCATGTACCATATAGGCTGCGTGAAGCATTAAATAGCATTTATCTCCTACTCTTCCATGCAGGCACCAAGTCACGCTTGTACCCTTCCCAGGCACCGGGAGCCCCGTGTCCTCTCTGTGCTGTGCAGATGTGGGGGACGGGGCTGGTGCCCGTGTCCTGGTCGGAGAAGGTCCCCGTCAAATTTGTCAAAGCCATTCCCCAATCCAGCTGCCAGCCAGAGATAACGGGTAGGCACGTAACAGCCGAGTACGGCTGTGTGGGGAGCCTGTCCTGCCTCACGAGCGGTGGTGGGGAGTCCTGCGTCCTCCTGGCTGCTGGCTGTGGGAACCTGGCACAGCTCCGGCCCCCAGGACACTGTGGGAGCCACCATCATCTTCCAGTGCTGCAGAAAACTCCTTTTCTGGTTGGCACGGGTGGGCCGTGAGGGGCTGGCAGTCCACGGCACCCTGTGAAACACCGAGGTGCTGGTCTTCTCCATCCGTCATGCGTGCAAACCCTTGGACGCATCCTCAGTCCTGCGTCCTCCACTCCTGCATGCTGGCGCTTGTGTGCTGCTGCTGTGGGGAGCATGCACGTTTTTGAGGGGCAATGAGCTTCCAAATGACTTTAACACATTTGCATACATCATACATCAAGCTTAGAGCTTGATGAAGCTTCAGGAGCAGCGCTGAGGGACAGCATGTCTCTGGAGGGAAAGCTTATCGTGAGCTCTGGGTGCATTCTCCTGGGGTTTTCTTGTTTGGTATTTGGAAATGTCAGCGTCCTATTGCTTGGTCTGCCTACAACAATACCAATTAAAAAAATAAAAAGTGAGCTATCTTCAGGTACACATTGAACTGTTCTTAATTCACAGAAATGCATTAATATTTAAAAGTTAATAGTGTTATTGAGCCAAACTAGGCCATCAGCACATAAGAGAAAAAATTTGCACCATCTGCATTCAAACCAGGATTTGAAGCAGTGCATTCTGTTGATATAAACTTTGAAAGCACTTGGTGAATGTCAGCAGAGCTTTGAAATTAAAATTTCTTCTTATTTCAGACCAGCTATTGTTGCATCTCTGGCTTGGGTGAGCTGGGAAAGGATAGAAGCCACTGGGGGCACGCTGTATAATGCTGGCATTTCTGGAAGGTGATGAAGATGGAAGTGTTTTGAGCTGAGCTCTGTCTGAGCCTGTTTGAAATGCAATGACAGAATTCCCATGTAAAGGTTGCGATAAAAACAGAAAGAGGGAGAGGAGATTCTGTGCTTCAGAATGAAGGAAATAAGAAGTCTTCACAAATGTCAGTGAGGGATCTCTGCCTCACACTTGTTGGGGAGAAATAGTTAGAATGCTGTAGCAAATCTTTTACAGAATAGCAGTCTTAAGGAGGCTGGCGCCGTTACATCATATTCAGTACCTCAATATTTGCATTTGTCTGTGCTAATTTGGTACTGCTTTGTGTTTGCGTGGGTGGCGCAACATGGCTTTAACTATCATCACAACTGCGGGACAGAACTCTGAGCCTTTGGTGACCATGAGGGTCCTTACTGGCACTTCGTGCTCTCCAGCATTTGCTTTGTTTTACCCTAGAAAGAGCCATGTTTTGCTATTAAATCGAGTAATCCTGGTATATAGCTTTGCCTGTATTGGTTAGCAAATTCTTTGAGATGTTCCGAGAATGAAAAGCGCAATTCACGTGTAGGACACTTAGGAATATAAGATGGCTTTGATTGTCTCCTCTGCATCACTTTACACGCTGAAGAAATGGCACTATTTTGGAAATGGTTGCAATATACAGGTTTAATATAAGAAAACGCAGAGGCATTGTTTAAATGTCAGTCTTCAAAGGCAGAGAGTTGGAGTAGCAGTATCTGCGCAGTACAGCGAGAAATTTATGTCTGTAAGAAGCCTCATTTGTCAGGAAGAGTACCTTGTAGGAGTTCGAACCCAAAGAAACCTTTGCTTTGCCCTCACAGTTATTGTTTGAAGAACCTCAAAGCTTTTGCAGAATGAGTTGTAAAACCTTGGACAACTGGAGCGAGCAAGTGACAGAAAGGAGGAGGAGATGCTCCAGTGATTTCCATGGCAAATTTGTGTCCTTTAAAAGGCAATCGATACTAGATGCAGCAGCTGGGTTAAACCCATCCATTGCCATTATTATGTGATTTCCATGAGCAGGGTGTGTGTTAAGAGATAGTATCTCTAAGGAAGCTGAAGTCCGGGCGCCGGAGACTCGGGTCTCCTCGCCCTTCCCAGTCTCGTGTCTCCGGTGGGTTCCTTGCTCCAGAGCAACAACCAGGATGGGATATTTCCCTGCCGTGCTTCTGTCCCTGGGCACCAGGACATGGTGCTTCTGCGTCAGCTCCGCCGGGTGTCTGCAGATAAACAAAAGCAGCCCCAGCTCGTGGCAGAATTATCTTGTCCCTGTCAGCTGCCCCTGTAAGCTAAAGCTTCCATCTGGGAGTGGTGACACCAATGAAAAGAAATTTCCATTGTCTAGAAAAATAATACCTGCGTGAGAAAGAGAAGTGCCTTTTGTTTTATTTTGCTGCACGCTTCTAGTTGTGCGGTATCGTCCTTCTGTTATACCTTTTACTAGCACAAGAGGCACTGCTATGAAAGATAATAGGCAACTCGGAAATCAATTTATTTTTGGAACTTTGGAGGCCAGAAATACAGCGCTATATTTCTCTGTATCTTTCAAAGTGCACATTAAATAAACAGGATCCCCAGGACTAGTCAGAGGCAGCTCTTTGTGTGTAAGATACCTTCAAATAGTTCACACTTGATGATGTATTAGTAACTGTTTGGTATTTGTTCTATATTAAGACTCTTACTTTGCTGCTTGCACTGTTTGCCTGTTGATGACCGGGCTGATCCCTGTGCTGTTCGTACCCCTCGGGATTGCTGCAGGCTCACTACAAAGTAAAGCGTATTCAGAGACCTCCGGATTTTTCCCCGGACAGGGTTCTGCTTGTTTCTTGGGGCAATTCAAATCAACCCCCCCTATTGCTAAATCCTGAACAACACCCTGGATCTTTCTTTCAAGGGGGAGAAAAAGACTTCAGGCCTGTTTTTGCTCCCTTATTGCCTTCTCCCGAGATTGTCCGTCGGGATCCTCCGCATTCGGCTCTGCTGGAGATCCACCGCGGGCGATGCTTCTGCAGGGCTCCAGGAGAAGCTGCTCGGGACGGGGCTCTCGCTCCTGTTTGTATTCAAGCGTTTCGGACAGGGGTGCTCTCTGCAGGCGGTGAGAGACCCCGGAGCGATGCTCCCGAGGAGCGATGGGGATTCCCGTGTCATTGGCGTCCCAGGGATGGGACAGGCACCGTTTGTTATTGGGAGAAACATACGGGTTATCAAGGGATGCCAGGAGCAGCCAGAGAAAGAAGAAAGATAAAGAAGGATTAAAAAAAGACAATAACAAAAGGAAAACCTGTATTTTTCAAATACAAACCTGCCCTGTGGTGGTTCTGTAACCCCTAGTCATTCTTTTGAGACATGAAATGTAGAACAGAGTACAATTGCTTTCCTGATTACACTCTATCTTTCCTTACCAGGGTATTGGAGAGGAGCTGGGGAGTGCATTATAAAGCATACAGCCCTCTTAAATCTTGATTCCCTTTAAAATAATTGCAGGAAATCTCACTCCTATAATTGCATGAGGGTTGAAATAGTTTTTTTAGCTTCCCAAGCCCTTCACAATTCATCGTTCCATTTGCGGTCCACGGAGCTGTGTCAGCCTGTCGCCAGTCTCTTGTCTCCAAAATTAGTGGATTTAAACAAACAAAAACTCAAAAGACTTTGGGCTGAAAAACTGCAAAAATGACTCTGTTTTGGAGTTGTGGGCTGGCCAACCTTTGGAGACACCTGTGGTATCCATAGGTTGTAAATCCTGTGACTCCAGGCATGGCCGGGATGCGGCGATGGAGGGGATGTCCACCACCCCAGCGGGGACCTGATTCTCCTGTGCCCAGCAAGGACAATGACATCTAGCAACGGCTGCTGAGCCAGTGCATATCAGGATGCTGATTTAACCAGGTTTAAAACCATAAATGCACCGATATGTCTCTGCCTGGCTGCCCCCAGGTATCCTCTCCTCCTGAGGAAGCTTTTGAGAGGACACAAGTTCCAGCAGCTCTGTCATGCAGCTGGAGGCAGAGGATCTGAGGTGAGTTCCGAGAGCCGTGCAGGCTAAAATGGATTTCCCAGCAAAGTCCCGCTGTGCAGCACGAGTTCAGCTTCTTGGTCCCCTCTCTTCCAGGTGCTTCAGCTCCCAGGCTGTGCTGCGCTGCGTGTCTGTTAATTGTCTCATTCTCCCCAATTAAACATGCCCACCTCAAGATAACTTAAGGCAATGGGTTGTGCATTTAAAGTCAATGCCGGATTTTTTTTGTTTTCACTGTTAGTATGAAAGATTAACATATTCTAATGCATCAGCCACCGGGTTGCCTTCCATAGCGTGACCTCAATTAGAAATTAGTTCAAGGATAAAGAAATTGCTGGGATTCAAACCAGTAATCATGTCCAAAGGTAGTATTCAGTTTCTGGGAAGGAAAAAATCCCATCACTTCTGTGTCTGTGTTGTGTATTTGTGCCTTGTACTTCCACTGTCCCAGGCTCCGCTCTCAAACCATTAAAAATCCAGAGAAAACGGTCCAGATAGAATCTTCTGCTATTTATAGCAGTGTCTATCGTCCTCACCTCCATGTGTCTTGGAACGGTTTCATTCCTTGGTTTGTTTTCAGATAATATATGTATTTAGATAATATATAGATGATACATAGGCATTCCCAGTACCTGTCTCAAGTTACCTGTGGGCGCTGAAGCATCACATAGCGGCAGCCTTTCAAAACCGTGGAAACGTTTCATATTTTTCTGTGTGATAATCTATTGGGTGTTAATCCAGTCACCCCACAGCGGCGGATGTGAATTATGTTCTCAGAAAGCTGAGATTCCTTTTCAACCTTTGGGATGGTTTGAGGGGTACAAAGTAAACCTCGTGAATGAATACCTCTCAGAAAAGGAAAAACTCTTCTATTATTTCAGGGGTGAAAGGGGGGCGAGGGGAGCACAGGAGCCGCCCTGCGTCCCCCTGCCACGCTCCTCTGCTCCGCCTGCCCTTTAGCTTCGTGGTTTAGCCATTAGGTCTGGTTAAAAGGCAGGTTTCACCTTCCGTTTTTAATAATGCATAGTACTTTGCAAGTGGGACACAACAGCAATCACGCAAGTATCAGCGATGGCCGGGGCAACTGGGCGCACAGCAGAGCGGAGCTGGTGGCTGTATTTGGGGGTAATTTCCTTGCAGGGTGGCTGGGATTAAATTCACGGATGCTCATCGTCCCTGAGGATGATTTATTTCCTTTCATCCTTCCAGCAGGGAGCACAAATGCAAAACTTTCAGCTTGGAGGTATTTTTCTGAATAAAATATCTTGAGCTGTGGTCATCAGTGGTTTGGAAGCCCCTGCCAGTGAGATTTAGCCTTGAGCTGATTCCATTGCTGAGCAGCTGAAGAGCAGCTGAAAGCTGGACGGAAATGGCTTTTGATTTTTGATTTTTTTTTTTTTTTTTTTAAAT